>JASDQU010245361.1:5295-15565 GCA_032191745.1 Picea mariana | reverse complement strand
CAACGCCTACTGTATGTAGACATCTCTCTCAAAATGCATGGGAAACCAAGCTAGGTCTAACTCTGAACCAAACGACCATGTATCGAATCTCGATCATATACTTGCCTCTGATGGGAACCAATCTCTGTTAACCACAAGTGCTAAACTCTGGGAGAATCTCAAAATGCCAGCCAAAATAGTGCATGCTGGCTCTTAACCCTCAAGATTTTCAAAGGTGAAAATATAGGGGTTAACAATGGCGACCCAAGGGGACGAGATCCCCTTGTGGGATGTCAAGAACCATAAGAATCTTTGTGTCCATAAAACTAAAATGATGCTTTGTGAGAACTCTGTAAGATGTACCAATGATGCTTTGTGAAAACTGAAGAAATATGTACTAAGAATACCCTTGTAACTATGTGGAAGGAGAAGAGGCCATGTAAGCTGATTAAGAATATCCTGTAAGCTGACCCGTAATACCAAAGCTGATCCTTTTGGCCATAGAGTCAAATCAATATAAACCTCCCACTGAAACAATGAAACACAAGTGGTCTCATCCAAATCCGCTACCTGCTACCACTTGGCACCCATCGTACACTCCTCCTTGTGGTAAATGTGTTGATGTTGACACAAGGGAGAGAGTCACTTAATTAGATGTCAATAACGTAAACACCTGTCAAGTGCAAAGAAACACCACCAATAATGACAATGGGTCCTAAGGTATGAGCAGAACCTGTCATTGTGAAAGATGTTCTAAAGTCGAACAATGACAAGGATCATCTAATTAAGGCCCAGTGATACTCAACCTTGTCAGATGCGAGATAACTACCGATAAGGCTAACGGATACCGAGGCACTCTACTTCTGGGTCATCCGTAGATAATGTGTTGAAGTCGATACAAGATGACCCGTTGATAAGAAGAACAATGATGTCTCTCCTCCCTTAATGTGAAGTGATAACTCAAGAAGATCAAGATGAAAGAATCAGGTACCATATCCCTATGATGGATGGGGGGGCTGACTGACTCAAAGTAGAAGGCTCAATGATAAGAGATGAGGAGACAAAACATAAGATGACTCAAGACTCTCCTATGTCTCCTCAAACTACCCATCCTAAAGGCTCAATGCTCCGGGAATGATGACAAATGGAACCCCCATCCAGGGTCACTCTAATGATAGACACAAGGCTTGACATGCGTAAGATAGACATTCAAATTTTTACCCAAGAAAAACACTAGTGGACAACCATTTATTCATGAAAGGAAAAACACACAAGACACGACCATATGCTGATATAAGTGGGCAAAAAATCAGGGACACTTATGCAAAGACTGAAGTAGATAACCGAAGGGAAAAGACACTGCAAGGAAAATGTAGATTGCTGTCCTAAAACTGTAAAAAATTAGCAAGAAGGAAATACTGAAATGGCAATGCGGAAAGGAAAGATAACTACCCTAGACCCAAAATTTTTACCTCAAAGCTGCCATGATTAAATCATCATACTCAAAGGACCAATATAGCCATGCAGCCAAATGATCAGTCCGACGAGAGAGGTGAATAAAGTCAACCTTCCAAGGGGACCAACCATGAAATCTCATTTAACCGAAAGCTACCTTGATGTATTTGCTAGTGAAGGCATAGCTAAAGGTTGCTAGTTGATTGGAGGTTGTTGGTTGGGATTTAGAACATGGTATTTCAACAGTAAGAAGCGTGAATGTATGAGAGCCAAAACTCTTAGAATCTATTTGCTGAAATACCTTCATCATCCTGAGCTCAACTGAGTCATGATGAACTTTGATATCCAAGTTTTGATGAATCTCAGGACCCTGAAAAACAAGATCTGGTTGTTGGACTATAGGTAGAGTGTAAGAGTTATCATCCTCTGGTTGAACCAAATGTGGCTCCTCCTACTGTAATGGTATTTGATCAAGTGGTTCCTGAACCATTGTTGTGATAGGCAAGGATGAAGCCCCTACTAGGATGGGAAAGGACAAAATCCTTTGTTCACTGACCTCTACTCGGTTTACTTGTGGTTCCTCCTCTTGAAACTTTTCATCCTCTAGAAAGTTTCCATCTTCACTAATAGGAGGAACCAATGAACACTCTTGAGTATTCAAATCTTCACCTTCATCTTCTTTGAACTTTGCGTGTGACTCAAATGGTGCAGCTATTGGTTCCAGATCATCTAAGATTTGGCTATAATCCTCCTGTTCATCTCTAGGAACTTGATATGGTGCAAGTTGTGGTTCATCTTCAATAACACAGACTCCCTGCACTGCTTTAACAATCGGTAGTTGAAAGTCGTGGATCGAAATGAAGCCATAGGCTTCCATAAAATATTTCCAACTTAATAGCAACAACCTGGGCCTCCTCCATAGTTTGAGGTTCCTTATTCTTGAGAAAAATACCCAAAATGCCATCAAATGCCTCAAGATAAAAAATCAAAGAACAAGCATCATTAGGCCTTATAGTAATAGGAAATTTATAATAATTTTTAGAAAAACGAGCATTAAAATTAGTGACAGTTTCATCCCCATTCTTTTTAATATGAGTAAAAGCATTAATTAAGGAAGAATTGTCTGGCTTATTCTCCCATCTTTCAATAAACTTCTCTTGGAACGAATCTCATCCATCAATGGAGGCATCCTGAAGGGGTTTGTACCATGTTTGTGCCTCCCCCTCAAGGGTCGACACAAACATCCTCATTGCCACATCCTCATGTTCCACCTCAAAATCATCCAACAATTTTGAAAAAGCAGCCAAGTGGTCCTCAAATGATTCTCCCAACCTTCCTGTAAACAAAGGTAAGCATTTAAGCCATTTAGGTGCAAGTAAGTCATGAGGATAATCTGGGAATGCAACAAAACTTAGTGGGTCAAAGGCGGAAAATCTCCACCTTACTGGTGGCCTCACAGTTGCATCCATATTGTTAATCTCAGATAGAATAAAGCACAATTGCTACCCAACTACTAATTCGAGATGGAAATAAAAGGAAAGATAAAAAGGTTAAAGATACACTCACCATAGTGCTCGTTGAAAAATAACTTAACTAAGAACTCACATGCTTACCAACTTCGAGACAAGTTCTTGGTGAAGGAATAGTCTTGTTCTGAGAAAAGGTGTTAGCGTTTTTTCAAGCTTGGAACTAGACTTTGTGAGGGAATCGAAACCGAAAGATCTTGTGTAAATCCCCTGTGGAGTCGTCCCTGTATTCTGTGGAGTAGCCAGGTGAGTTTGAAAAAATAAAGCAATTAAAGTAAAACTCACCAATGTCGTTGTTATCAAGGCTGGCGTTCCCTGGCAATGACACCAATTTGTTAGCACAAATTTTTACCCTCCAATCTGAGTTGATATATGCGTCAAGACAATGGTAAAAACTAGGCTAATTAAAGGAGTAAGGCCCCCAAATTGTCACTGACCAAACCCCTCTCCGTTTGGGCTAGTGCTTGCTAGCCTCTGGGGGGAGTCCCTAGGCACACTAAAGTGCCTTGCTGCTGATCTAAATTCTGATTTCTGCGTTAAAAACAAAAAATCAGCAAGCTGTTCGTCTTGGACAACATGTAAAAGCGACCCGAAACGATGAGGAAAAGTGATAGTTTTTCTTGGAGAGAACCTGCAGGGTTAGCACAATGAGAATAGACTGAAAAAGAGGCAGAAAAACTATTCAAATGATCGAAATAATCACAATAAACAGTTCAGAAAATTACAAATCAGATTACAAATTTACCATAGTACTGCTAAAAAAAGAGGTTTGAAGACAAACACACACTTCTTTATTGATCAAGCTTACAAGAGAGTTGATTGTGCCACACTTGGCAAGCCTACAACCGGTACAATGACTACTTTGCTTAGAGAAGAGCCACTAGACTAGAGAAGAAGAGAGAGGAGAATGAGAGAGACACTATGCTGCTACTGCAATGAACCCGCCAATAACCAATGAAAACCATCCAATATATAGGAGAGTAGTGTGAATAAAATAGGAGTTAATGCGCATGAGGAAATAAGTGTGAGTGAGAAATTTAGAAATTAATGCACATGAGGGAATGGAAAGAGAGTTAACTCATGTGAAGAATAGGAGAGTTAACACATGGGGGAATAAATTAGGAATTAAACCATGTTTAAATGTTGAATTTGGCCAAGTAATGAGTGAGTTTTTAGGCAGGGGTAAATTCATCCTATTTTTTAGGGATTTTCCTAAATTTTAGGAAATTTGCATTTAAAAGCAAATTAAGAGGAATTTGAGGAAATTGATGCATGAAAAGTGAAGATATATCGAGTGAGGAAAATTTAGTGAGAAAATTAAGCCTTGATTGGGGAATTTCGTCCTATTTTTTAAGGATTCCTGATTTTTTAGGAAATTGCGGTTTAAACTCAACTGAAGGCGAATTTTATGGAGTTGATGCATGGCACGTGGAGAGGTGATTATACGGAGGAATATACGGCTAAATTTAGGCCCAGTTATGCGACTCCCTTATCTTTATTAATTAATTTATTATATGCTCAAGTCTTGGGAAAATGCGCCCTATGCTAGGTGGATGCCACATCACTTTGTAGATCTGCCACATGTCGACCTGTGAGGTTGCCACTTGGCACTGCATGGATGATGATTGTACTTGCTAAATATAGAAATTTCTAAAAATAGAATCCAACTCCTAAATTTAAGGAAACTGTCCACATCATCCAGGAAGACTAGGATAACATCGCCACATGTCACTGTCTAAAAATAGACACTGCTAAAAATAGAAATTTGTCCGAATGCCTTTGACTTTGTACTCATTGAAATCGTTTTTTCGTAAGGGATCTGAATCTGCACTCTGAATTGACATGCGAGCCCTGGTGCTCAACTTGCTAAAAATAGTAAACTATGCCAAATCATCCCGGAAAATATCCAAAGGACTCAAAATGTCGCAAGGATCCACAATATGTGCCCAGAATTTGAATCTGGGGCCTCAAGCGAAATTGCTAAAAATTGAAAGTTCCTGCATGTCACCCGAAAAAGTGCTATCGGGCCTAGAATCATGCAAGGACTCTCCCTGTATGCTCAGAACTGCTCCAAACTATCAAGAGACCCACTCAAATCGTGTCTCCTAAAAAGTAGCAACGCCTGCTGTATTTAGACATCTCTTTCAAAATGCATGGGAAACCAAGCCAACTCTAACTCTGAACCAAACGACCATGTACCGATCATATACTTGCCTCTGATGGGAACCAATCTCTGCTAACCACAAGTGCTAAACTCTGGGAGAATCTCAGAATGCTAGCCAAAATAGTGCATGCTAGCTCTTAACCCTCAAGATTTTCCAGGGTGAAAATCTAGGGGTTAACAGGTCCAAGGGGATGTTGGATTAGAGATCAATGTCAGTGGTAAAGTCTTGTGGATGAGTGGCTTCATCCAAGACTACCAAATCTGTCAGTTGGTATGACCTGACATTGATGGAGGAGCCGAGCAGGACATTCGATTTGGGTGCAACGGAGGTAGCTGGGATGTCTTCTAGTTCAGAGGGAGCAACTACAACAACAACAGACTTGATGGGATCATATATTGATCTAGGTGGAGACACCTCCCTTGCTAAGAGGGAGTGTTAGTTTTGTAGCTCGCTAGGTGTCTTAGCATGGGCCTAAGTGTCCTAGGAATGTTGATGGACACATTAAATACCCAGATCAACTTTATTTATTTTATCCTAAGTTTTAATTTAAGAAAAATTAAAGCCACTTAAATGACTTTTTTCTTATATTTCTGAAAAAATTACTTTTCATAAATTAATAATTCACAAAAGTGTATTTCTGGAGGCTTCTAGAAGTCTCTTGAAAAAGTGAATTAGAGAGATAAATAGAAGGGCTGAGGGTGAGAGGGACACACATTCTCATTTGTGAGAAGAGGAAAAGGGTGCTTGGGCAAGAGAAGGAGAGGGCAAGTCGCTGAGGAAGAGGGCGAGTTCTGGGCGAGACTTGAGCAGTGAGTGGAGGTTGAACTAGGGCCATATTGGGAAGAAGAGAAAGGCCAAACTTAGGCCACATACAATAGATTTTAGGAGGCCGATTTTTTAGGGCTGAAAAAGTAGGGCAGATTTTTCAGAACCGAAAAGCTGGGCCGAAAAAGTATGCCGAGTTTGCTGGGTTGTTTTTTTGCTGAATGAAGAAACTTGCTGAGGAAATTTCTGTAAGAAATTTCTGGTTTTCTGTAGCTGTAAATTCTCTTGAAATCCCATAATAGAAGCCCCTCTTTGCTGGTTTTCCCCACACTGAGGTTTCCAGGGTATTTTTGGTGTTGTCCATTTTATGTTTCATTTTTTGTATGTGTTTCTGCTATTATTTTGGTTAAATAACTCGGCTGTAATATTTATGCATAATTTTCTAATTTTTTATCAACATTGATTAAACTCTGGTTAGATAAAATTATTGGCACAATATTCTGGTTGCTGAGTTATAGGAAATTAACAAAACATTCCTCTAAATCATGAGTGAAACCATTCAAGAGGGGGCAACCCCTCCATATCAGCTCCAAAGATCATGTGTGAGGTTTGAAAGGTTAAAAATATTCCTAAAAAATACAATGCAACCCCCCTAGGGTCCCTCCAATGTGGGTGCATAGGTATTCAATGAGAAAAGGATCAATAAGCAATGAAATAACCCTCCAAAAGTAGACAACCTCTCAAAATCAGCTCATAGATGCCACATGTGAAGTCAACAAGGTGCCACCTTACTCCTTCAGTCAAGTAAACCACTTTCTCAAGCCATGGGAAGGCCTAGCAAGCTCACATGTGCCAAATAAAACACCCCATGCAATCTCCAAGGTGGACATCCCCTCAAGTTGGGTGATACATGCATCAAAATATGCAATCAAGGTGAGATATCCAAAATCTAGAATGTGGCATGGCATTGGAAACCCTAGTACATGAAGAATAGCTCAAAAGAGGTTTGACCAATGGATTTTGAACCGTGAACTACCTTGAGATGCATGATGATGCATTGGGAACTGTGAATTGCCTTGGGAACTGTGAAGATGACCAAAAACTTGAATGAATCCAATGCCATGTTCAAACCTTAGGGTGCCTTTAACAAACCACATCACATGGTCAATCAACATCAAATTCTTTAGCTCATCATAATCCATGGAATCCAGTGAATGCCCCATCCATCCAAGGCTCAAAGTGATGACGATCACAAGGGTTAGTGAAAAAATTCACTGGGAGCACCCCTATGCCAAAATAAGGGGTAACAATACCTATTCTCCATTTCTTCCATCCCTACCATCGCCATTGTCATGGTAGTTCATGTTGAGATTATGTACCTTGGGATGTGTTCCCCATGTGTTTCTGCTTTCCTAAACACATGTGGGATGTACTATGTACTTTGTGTCTAATTTCACTTTGACTTAGGAGATTTAAGTCAAAAGTGATATTTTGTCATTTATGCCTAAAATGACTATTAATTTACTTTGTGGATGAATTAGAGACATAAAGTGAACTTAGGGAACTTAACCCAAAGTGGGTTATTGAGTGAGATTCTTTTTGAGAGATCTCAACCTTTGATTAGATGGGAGATGGGATGATCTCAACCATCGATTTCTTAGGTATCCTTATGGAGGTTCAAGAGGGGTGCAAAGGGCAAAGGAGAGCTCATAACTTCATTTACTCAATTGGAGAGATTGAGAGGGAGCTTTGGCATGAGGTTTGTTGCATGAGGGGAGGATAGCTTGGGTGCATGCTTTCATGGAGTTAGGCATCTAGTTTGGATCTTGGTTTATTTACTGAGGAACATTCATTACAGTGGAGGGCACACTTGTTGAGGAGGGCGCATCTGTATTGGGGAGGTCTTTCACCCGTCAGATTGCAGCGGGATCAGTTGCAGAGGGAGGTCACACAACAGAGCTTCATTCATGTGGAGGGGTTTTCCATTCTGAGTTCACAGTTTGCATTTGGAGCAGTTATGGTGGTTTTGAGAGCATTTATGGGGGGCGCACCTTCCTAGGGTGCACTTGGTTCTTTTGGACTTGTATTCTAGCTTGGATTAAGATGCTATTGTATAAGGTTCATCTATATTTTGTACTTGCTGTATTCCACCATTTCTTTTCCTCACATATAGACATATATCCCAAACTGGTTTTCCCCAGGGGGTTTTATCTTTTATCCAAGGTCATGTTGACCAAAAATACCTGTGTACAAAATGATGTGTGTTAGTCTTTTAGATTTGCTTATTTTCAGTTGTAAAGATCTCTAGGTGTGTTGTATTTATTTTAGTATGCATGTGCTAACTTCTGGTTACTAAAACTACATGCTAGAGCACCTAAAATTGCAAGTACAACCGTAACAAATCAGCAAGAAGTTCTTGAACTGTTGGCTGTCCTAAAACAACAACAAAACGTTTTCATAACAGTTGAAACTTAGAGCCAATCTGTGGTCAAAGACAAATCCAGTTGGCAAACAGATAGGACCTGGAAAATCTTCATGGTATCGGAGTTGAGGTGGCTGAATTTTGAGCAGTTTGGACAACACATGTGTTGGTTGTCATATACATCTTCTTGGCAGATTTTTGAGGACAACCATTGACTTCTTCAGTGGTTGTTAGTGGGCAGATTTTTGTAGAGGACAGTTGGGCAGTTGTGACACTTTGTCGCCAGTCTCTTTTCACACTTACAGAGTAGGAGTGAGGCTGATTTTATTCGACCCCTTTTCACACCTATTTTGTTAGGAGTGAGGTCGTAGGACGCTTGTCTCTTTTCACACCTATGTTGACAGGAGTGAGGCAGCGTTTCCTTAGCAGTTTGAGCATCAGTTGGGAGTGCAGTTTGGCAGACATGTCAGCATCTCAGATGCATGTTGAGGACAGGCTAGATGGGGCTAGCAATTGGTCGCCTTGGAAGGCGAGGATGGTCTTTCTCTTAGAGGACCTCGAGCTATGGAACATAGTCGAGGCGCCTGTTCCAGTTCTTCTTGTCACTACCCCCATCTTGTTGGCAGAGTTCACGAAGAGGAACAAGGCAAAGAGGACCATTTGTGATGCAGTTCGTGATCATATCATACCCCATTTGACGAGGAAGACTTATGCATACGAGATGTGGTCATCTCTATGTAAGTTGTATGAGAGCTCCAATGAGAACCGAAAGATGGTTCTTCATGACCGACTCAGGGGTATTTGCATGCTCAAGGATGTGTCGGTAACTTCATTCCTTGGTCGCTACATTCAGATCAGAGACGAGCTTAGAGTCGTCGGAGAGGTGGTGGACCCTAACTCTTTGGTGAGGCAAGCTATGAATAGCTTCACCAAACCGTGGGGTCCATTTGTCTGTGGAATTGTTGCCAGGGAGGTCATGCCTACATGGGAGAGGATGTGGGATGACTTCGTCCAGGAGGAGATTAGGCTTGTAGCCAAGGCTTTTGGACAGCGACGACAACAACAATAGCAGTCTGGTCAGGGTGATGAGGATCTTGCTCTTTCGACAAAGGGCAAGAAGAAGGCTGGCCATGGGGGTTGGCAGGGTCCCAAGTTTGGGGCCCCACCACAGGGGAGTGGAGGAGACAACAACAGTGGTCAGAAGAGAGATATGAGCAAAGTGAAGTGCTTTGTTTGTAAGAAGTTTGGGCACTATGCTGGACAGTGCCCTAACAGGAAGAAGAAGAGGAGTGGTACCGCAGCTACAGCAGTGGAGGCAGAGTTTCAGACACAATTTCAGAGAGAGTGTGCTTTCCTCATACGTTGCACTTCAGTTGACACGACATCCAGTATCTGGTATATTGATAGCAAGGCTTCGAGCCATATGACTGGAGTTCGAGAGCACTTGACTGATCTCAGAGACACTGAGGTCAGGATAGAGATTGCTCTTGGAGATGACACATTGGTCAGAGTTGCTGGGATTGGCACAGTTACCTTTCGGAGAGATAGCATGCCACCTATATTGTTCAGGGACGTTCTCTATGTCCCTTGGCTGAAGAAGAATTTGATTTCAATTTCCACCCTCCAGGATAGAGGTCTTGAGGTGAATTTCAGAGGCACCGAGGTACTCATTCATCCTCGGGGGTCTTCACTTGCCTCAGGACAAGTGATTGGAGTGAGGGATGGGAAACTGTTCAGATTATTGTTTCAGCCACTTCATGCATTGGCAACGATCAACGACAACAACAAACATATATGTGAGTTATGGCATCGTAGGATGGCCCACCTACATCATGGATCTCTTGGAGGACTGAGAGAGGTTGTGACCGGAGTGCCACAGATAAGTGTAGAGCATCAGGATGTTTGCAGAGGGTGTGCGCTTCGTAAGTTTACCAAGGCATCGTTCCCCAGCAGTGACA
>JASDQU010245360.1:147437-168396 GCA_032191745.1 Picea mariana | reverse complement strand
TTCCATCTCATACTTGCATGTGCCATAATGGAATAGATAGCCTCTCTATGAAAGACAACCAAAGTGCATTGTAGTTTGTTATCTTGATTTGTTTCCAGCATACATAATCTAGTTTGATTCTATACTCGTGACATTAGAAATTACCTTTCTTACTGGTGTCTTGTAACTCTATTGAATTAGGGAGGCTTATCTCCTAATTTCCCCCTTTACAAAATAAAAAAGTAGTAAAAGATGATTCCATACCCTCTAGGGGTGAGATTTTGGCATAATGAGAAAGTTCTTTAGCTATTTGAAGGAAACGTTCAGCCTCCAAAGGCCATATCTTCATGTTACAAGGGTCTTTTCCATCAACATATGTCAATTCATCATCAATTCATGAACACCACCAAAATCGTATCCTCTCAAGTCTTATGTCATGCCCTATGGGAGAGAGATGAGGCCTCCAAAGGACAAGGTTGGGGATGGGAAGGATAGCGATTCACCTAAAAGGGATCCTCAAGTGCCTCCAAAGGCAATGTCCCTCATGAAAATTGTCTAAGGAGACAGGTCCCATCATCCACCCTGTGGGGTTCATGCCCCAGGTGAAGGTCCAAGTGACCTTGTGTCTCCACAATCAAGTTGTCACCTATCAAGGACCTACAAATACCACAAATATGCCCTCCAATGGTCCATAAGTCATAATATCATTCTAAGTAAGTCATATATAATAAAAGAACCATTGAAACATGTGCATAAAATTCTCCCTTTTAAAAATAAACATATACTCAAAGACCTTATAAAATTTGTCAAATTTAGATATGGGAGGGGTGTCATAGTGCCCTATTAGGTGAACCAAATCCTCAATTAGGGGAATTTTCCAAGGAGAAACCACTCTAGTTCATGTAGTGAATGTGAGGTGGATGGGGGTTAGGATTCTAGGTATGGGGTTCCATGACATATTAGCGCTTGTATTATCTCATTTATGGGTGACTTTGTAGAAGGTATGTTTCCCTTCATCCATGATGCAACATTTATCCAAGACCATTCATTTAGAATTATTTAATTAAAGTCCAAAACAATTTGGTACTATAAGACATTGAAAGAAAAGAGTATTTCAATGTCAATTTAAGATATAGGTACAGAGAGTTCCATATACATGGAAAGAAAGGGACATCGCATATGTGTACACACCTTAACAAGAGGGGCATCTATATAATGTGAGTTTTATTTTGAAAGTCTTCCAATTTTTTAAGAGAAACATGTCATTGTTCTCAAGACCTCCTCAGAGAGCATCTAGAAGGCTATGATTTGGATTTTATCTTTTTCCATCTACATTTACCCTTAGGGCTTAAGCATGTTCTTCCCATGAAACGAGGTACATTCCCTTCTTGGGTTAATAAGCTTGAATACCTAAAGTATTGGGAAACAAAGGGGAAGAAGTTATGTAGGATGGTAAGTATGAGTGGGAATCATAGATGATTTTAGGGGATAAATTTTGCAAATAGACTAATTTTCCATGTTTTTTCCCAAAAAAAGATTCGCCAATTTTCATTTTTTCTAAAAAACAATATCCCAAATTCCATACAATAAAATTATTTTACCTTAAAAATCAACAATTTTTTATAGAAACTATATAAAATCCTTAGAAATTTGAATATTTTTACCAAACTATCGCAAAACGTTTTACATTTTTCATATTAAGGACAGGTAAGATTAGCCTAGGTTTCTACATTTTAATACAAATTTCCTTCATTAAAATTATCCCCAGTGGGAATGGTACGATGACCTTTGAATTTGACCCCCGAGTAGAAACCATTTCCCCAAGGGTAACCACTTACTTTGAAATCATAACACTAACCAAGGTGAAATAGGGAAAAATGCATAATTTCCAATCAAACGTTATCAAAATCAAGAAAATGACTTTTTGCAACATGTTTAAATGATTGAATTATTACAATGAAACTTACCACAATACTGTACGTGTTACCTCATCAAGAAATACCCATTGTCCTTTATGATCCAAGAAAAGTGTGGTGGATTTTTTTTTTCCATCGTCAAATGGTAATGTATGGTGAATAAATGGATCTATGTGTTGGGATGCCTCTCGGTAGTCCATGTCTGCAACCTTAGGGCATAGAGACATCATGTCCTTAGTTATCCCTAGGAATGGGTGATAACATTTGGTTGCTACTCAAAGACATGTTCTTGTTGTAGAGTGCATGAGAACCTCGACACCTCCTAGTAAGACATGTTCCTACACACAATAAAAAAATAAACTATGAAATCTAGGGTACCGTTTGTGCATATGATCAAAATTCTAAAATTTCAACTAATATTTTAAAACAAAATTTTACATTTTTTTAAAACTTTATAACTAAAGTTTATAATGTGATAAAATCAAAGATGAAAAGAAACTATGAAGCAATGGAAGTAGAGAGAAATGAAAAATAAGATTTGACATGAAACCATCAGTGAATGAAAATAAACTATCATTACCAAGAAAAATACAAATACAAGGAAGATAAAACGACCTACCTACTTACCTGGGGCTTGGGCCCTAAAAATGTTTGGTTCCTTATACATAGGTTCGGAGAATAAACCCATCAATTGGTAATGACATCTTTCTCCCATCCATGGAAAATAAGTAGTATTTTCCCTTTTCATAATTCTTCTTGACAATATAAGGGCCAAGCGATAATACATCATTCCTCTGATAATACTTGGGATCACCCCTTTTCCTATCCCACATGAGTGCAATGATTCCTTCGTTGAATTTTATGTAACATATTTTTTCAGTTTAGGGTTGTGAAGGTGGTTTTTCCTTAACCATGTCTTTGATATCGTGTTCTCATTATGTGTCTTTCATAGCTTCATATTTGTTGAGTAGCATGATAGATCCTGGCTCCTTTCCTTGAAAATTTGCAATATTTTAATTCTACTCATCTATCCTCAAGAGCGGTTCATATATACAATCGTTTTGTAGAAAAAGAAAATATTGTGGGTCATATTTGATGATCTATAGATGCACATCAAACTCACAATCACTATGATAATCGAGATGGTTAATATCCATGACAAGTTTCTTCACTTCCTTTCGGACATATAGAATCTCAAAGGTACCATATCCCATGGTAATGTCTACATGAGTGAGAGACATGCTAATAAAACCTCCTATGGTGACAACCTAACTCCTAGAAAAAATAATAACCCAAGAATATGGAAAATCAATCACCGGTATGTTCAATATGAGGATGATGCGGGGGAAATTGTGTATACATATTTCCACATATTCTATAATACCATACACTTTAACCTTGTTCAAATCAATGTCATAGACATTTTAATATGGTTGGGTTCTCTTCAAACCAAGTTGTTCCATGAAATTCAATGACATTACGCTCATTGAAGCCCTGATATCCAATATACAATTAATTAATTAGAGACTATCCACCCCCAGTGAAAGATAGAAAGGGAGGTTTTCATCTCTTTTCCACCCATAATATATGGTGTTCATGATAACAGGATGATCTTCTCCCTCATTGGGTACCTCCAATTCGTTCATAACTTCTCTTCTCACATATGGTATCTTGCGCATCTCAACTATACTTATTGACTTATTCATATTTCCCATCATGATCGGTACATTTATATTAACTAAATTTCTTTATTGGTTGGTGCATGTTGTTTATTAGTGGTGGAGGAGGTGGATGCATTTATTCTATAGCTTGAGGATCCAGGAACTTTTTTTTCGGTGGCTTATTAAAGAGTTGTATTAAATGAGCATAAACTAAAATACACCATAAAGAACAAAAATATCAAAAGGAAAGAGACATAAGCATGCATTATGAATGCAAAAACTTGATAACGGAGTTCATCCTTGGTGGACTACGTGTCGGGGTCCTGCTCTCAAATGGGTAGGATTTTTTATTAACTCCACAAAAGAATTGAGAAAAATACATAAGTATACCTCATTCTGGAGTTAAGATATAGAATATTTTATCAGATCAGAAAGAAAACATCACCACTACATTTGTGGCGTCGAATAACCTAAAAATGACTGTCTCCACACCTCTATCCAAGTCGAACATTTTTGGACCCAAGAAAAATCTCGCCTCGGTTTCTGTGTGTGAATCTGCAATTAATGACTCCAAAATTTTCTTGAAATAACATCTCCTTGGTCTCTCCTTCTTACACTAGTGAAACCTCTTTTTATAATAAAATGTGAGCGGTTATGAATTAATGGGTCTGTTGGGGCATTAGTTGGCCGTGTCTAGTTTAAAACATTGGTTAGGCGGAGGTCTCGGGGTCGAACCCACTGGCCTCCCCTTTTAGCATATGGTTACAACTATTTGGCAGAGGTTTAGGTGGAGTTCCAAGTTTAGTTGTCCTGTGGAATATTCCACCAATATGGTGTAAACACCACCAGATTTGGTGGTATTTTTAATATATATATTTTTTAATTTTTGGTTGTTAGGTGTCATTGGGCATTTGTCCACTGCCACATGGAAACCCATGACTAGGCCACATGGAAACCAAAAATTGGCCCATGTCACCTCCTTTTACAGTCACCCTTCCATGTCACCTCTCTGCCACGTCATCCTAGCACATGTTGTGAGGAGGCCACATCAGCCTGCCACGTATTGTACGGATTCCACATGTCCTATATGGAATGCCATGTGTCTTGTATGGACTACCACATGGCATGTTTCCATTGGTCCACATGTTGACCCGAAAAGTCAAAAAATGAGTGACACGTGGAAGCCTCTGATGCTGCCATGTCATCATGACACATGTCTCCCTTTATGCTTCCCACATTAGTTGCATGAACGATGGCATCATCCATACTGATGTTGACGTCAACAGTATGGATGTTGAATTATCCCTGTTGAATGGTGTTGAATCATCTATAACTTTGTTTGATGAGTCTTTTGTGTCGTTAGAAATATTGTGATGCTCTCTTTGTGATCATGCCAATTTTACTAAGTTTTGAGAGCTTTGAATTTTTTCCCTTTCTCTATCTTTTGAATCCATTCTAAGCATCATGAGTTGCCTCTCTGAGTTCTGGGTTGTTCTTAGCCTTCTCTGGATCCTTTTTGGATCACACCTTCCCACTAAGAGATTTTTGGACCACTAAAATATTTCATCAATCAATAGGTAAGTGAGTGGATATTCCCCTCACTTTATCCTTTTCAATCCACTTTTCCTTGCTTATATGTGTTCCCTTTAATCCTACTCGAATATAATCAACATCACCCCTACATTAAGTACTTGTTCTTATGTC
This sequence comes from Picea mariana, assembly GCA_032191745.1. Classification (NCBI taxonomy): domain Eukaryota; kingdom Viridiplantae; phylum Streptophyta; class Pinopsida; order Pinales; family Pinaceae; genus Picea; species Picea mariana. Next base: position 163,136 of record JASDQU010245360.1, on the reverse strand, counting down.
ATGGATGATATTTTTTTGTAACTCATCCAAGTACTTAGGTGCAAACTGATCAAATTAAGGTATTGAAGCTTCCTCATCCCAATCCATGATCATAGGAGGCTCAAAAAGATTCAAGTTCTCTACATTCACAAAGGAGTAAATCTGCATATACGGTGGAAGATCTAAACAAAAAGGATTAGTGTCGCTTTTCTCCAAGATAGTGAAGGGTCCATATCGGATGTGACTGAGTTTCTTTCCTTCACCCCTCAATCATTCCTTGTTAATCTGAAGCCATACCTAGTCTCCAACCTAGAACTGATGATCAACCCTATTCTTGTCATGTTGAGCTTTATATTGTGCTTGACTTTTCTCCAATTGTTCCCTTACTTCCTAGTCTATATGTTCGATCCTCTGGATGAAATTGCAGTTTTTGTCCTCTATTCATTCTTCATTCACATCAACATCTCTCCCATACATTAATTCCAAAGGAACCTTGGTTAGATACCCAAAACATGTCTTAAAAGGTGAACTCTGAGTGGGTGAATGTAAATATCGGTTATAAGCATGTTGTACATAGGGTAGTTTCTCATTGCATAACTTGGGATGCTTGTTGTAGTAGCCTTGAAGTAAAAGTACCATTCTTCTCTTTACCACCTCTGTATGTCTGTCAGTCTGTGGATGGAAAAAAATTCTCCTCTTCAATTTGGTATCCATCATTGTCAAAAATCTAGTCCAAAATCCCCAAGGAATCGAGTGTCTCGATCTGAGAAAATGGATGTGGGTAACCCAAAGTGAACCCAAACATACTGAAAGAAGAGATTAATAGTCTTCTCAGTAGTGATCTTCTTTTTACATGGCATCAAGATACACATCTTGTTGAAACCATCCACTACAACATACAAATAGTCATGACCCCCTTTGGTCATTGGTAAATCCCCTACAAAATCCATGGAAATTATTTCCCATGGATGGGATGGAATAGGAAGTGGTGAGTATAGCCCCAGTTTTTTATTAGTGGCCTTACAAGTAGAACACATCACACACCCCTTTACAGATTTAGTTACAATTTCTTTCATTTGAGGCTAGTAACAAAACCTATGCAAATTAGCCATAGTTTTTTCGACCCCAAAATTCCTAGACACAAGAGAAGTGTGTGCTTCTCATATTACATGGACTCATTCAGTTGTAGGAATACATAGCCTTCCAATCTAGTCGAGTATTTTTCCCTGCAGACAATAGTTCTCTACCTGTGCACCATGGGTTAGTTTCTCATATACTTCTTTAAAATCTTAATCTATAGCATATTGTTCTACATAGCTATCATGAGATAAAGAAGTATTCTTCAAAATAATAGAAGCAACATTAGGAGGTCTAGAAATCCTATCAGCTACCTTGTTACTTGTACCATTCTTGTACTTGATTACCAAATGGAATTGTTGTATAAAACCCATCCATCTATAGTGTTGATATTGTTGTAGTTTGGTCTGTGCTTGGAGATGCTATAAGGGTTGGTGATCTGTATGTATGATTGTTTCCTTCCCTAAAAAATAGTGCTTCCATTTATTTATGCTTTGGACTAATGCATACAACTCTTTATCATATGTAGGATAGTTAACAATAGCTTGGCTAAAATTTTAGAGTGCGAACATATAGGCTTACGATATTGTATCAATACTACACCCATGGCGTATCCGATGACATGTGTCTCAACCTCAAAAAGCTATTGAATATATGACAATGATAATACTGGTGCGGTACTGATCTTCTCCTTCAAAATGTTGAAACATTTTTATTTCTTTCCTTCCCACTAAAATTTTTTCTTCACACTAGTTAAGGCATGCAAAGGAGATTCTATAAAGGATATGTTGGGAATGAATCTCCCAACTATACTACACCTAATAAGATTCGAACTTCGGTTACACTCTTTGGCTCGGGCTAGTTTACAATTACATCAATTTTGGAAGGATAAATTTTCAATTGTCCTCCTCCTACAATATGACCTAAGTATACAAGTGTTGTCTTTCCAAATTCACATTTAGAAATTTTCACATACAAATTTTCCCTTTGAAAAGTATCCAATACCTTCTTTACATTCCTTACATGTTCATCTTAAGTCTCACTAAAATTAATAATTTCGTCTAAATACACAATCACAAAGTCATATAGGAAAGGCCTGAATACCTCATTCACCACATGCATGAAAGTTGTCGGAGAATTACAAAGCCAAAATGGCATAACTAACCACTCAACAATCCCTGTTTGGTTTTAAAGGCAGTCTTCCATGCATCATGTTCTACGACCGTGATTTGATGACATCCACTATGCAAATAAAACTTAGTGAAATAAACAACATTCTTCAATTGATCAAGTAAATCATCTATACAAGGAAGAGGGTATCGATTTTTCACTGTGATTTTATTCAAGTCTCGATAATCGACACACATTCACCATGTTCCATCTTTATTTAGAACTATCACGGTCAAAGAACCACAAGGATATGAAATGGGCCTGATGACCCCTTGATCTAATAATCCACGTACCTGCTTCTTGATCTTTGTCATCTCAACAACTGATATCTTGTACATGCCCACATCAGGAAGAGGAGAATCTTGCTGAAGATATATCTCATGTTGGATTTCCCTCCTAGGAGGAAATCCATCTGGTTCTTGAAAAATATCATCATACTTAGAAACAATATCAATTAATTCATTTTTATTAGATGAATCACATCCTTGGAAAGCGTCGAATGTCCCAACATATTTCTCTCTTACGACCATGAGTACATATATCTTATTAGTTTTTATAAGTCTTTTCATTTTCCCTGCACTAACAAGTGTTGTATTTACCCTCATGCTGTGAGCTCTAAAAATATATTCCACTCCCCCCTTAGTAAGGTGGTATTTGTTCTTATGAAGAAATAAGACTTCTTCTATATCATAAAGATAAGAACTTCCCAACACTATGACGCATATATCCAATGGTACAACATCCAAATCCACTTCATAAATCAAATTTGAAGCAATAGAAAATCTAAACCTAGATTATTTGTTGACATTAAGTTTTTCTTTATCATAGGATAAGGATTATTTGTTGACATTATGTACCGAACCAAGAGGATAAGGATTTGGATGTGGTTTCGTTACAATACCCATCTTCTTGACAAGTGCTTCATATATTAATTTTACATTGAAACCTGATTCAAATAATGTATCTATCTTAGAATGTTTGTATACAACTCGTATATGAAATAACGCATTCCTCTTTCATTCAGATTTATGAGATTCATTATTGGAACTTAAAGTAGCATGAAGGGAATACTTACCTTGTACTCCAACTATTGGGATCTTTCCTTCATCTCCTAAATCGGAACCAAGAACTTGTTTCATTGTAGCAACGGTTTTTGTCTTCCCCTTTACACTGAATTGTTTCGGTCTCTTCTCTAGATGCAGTTTCCAACAATATGAATCGTTGTGACCACTTTTCTTGCAATGAGTGAAATATGGATTTCCTCCTTCTCTCGTCCCTATCGCAGTCCTCTTGTCCTTCCTTTTAAACTTCTTGAAAGGTTTATGTGAGATATTGGAAAGTTTCTTCATGGGATCTTCTTGAACATGTTTCCCCTTATTGTCAAGGTGATTCGCTTGCACAAAAACTTCGTCAAGACTATTGGGGTTAAACAAGAGTAAAGTATGATGAATATAGTTGTGAAGAACACCAATATACTTCATTAAAGTTTGATAAGAATCCAAAGGAATGTTCAATGCAAGGGATTTCTTCCTAAATTCTTCTATGACACTTTGTACAGTTTGACCTTTACTTTGCCTTAAAGTTTTCCATTCCATCATCTCTTTATGTAAATACCCTAATGGATATAACTGCTTTGTTATCTCTAATTTAAATGCTAACCATGAGGAAAGAATATTGCCACACATACTCTTGTCCTGAAGCTTGCTCTCCCACCATATGAGAGTGGTGCCTTCCAATTGAAGAGAAGACAATTGCACTTTAACTTCCTCTTCATCCATATGTTGAACACATAAATATACTTTAACCTGTCAGATCCAATTATCCAGATTTTTATGATTAGTGTCTCCATTAAACATAGGTAAATCAAATTTTACATCAAGCTTTAATAATGGTTTCTTAAAGGAGGATTTATGGCTAGAATGATGAGAATGATCAGAGGAAGAAGAACTTGAAATTGAAGGTGAACATGGAGGCTCAGGAGGATATCCTCCAACCCCTTGGTTTACCGAAGCATCAACATCTACATGTGCTTCCTTTTTATTCTCTTTTTTCTTCATCCTCTTCTCGTAATATCCATACATTCATTTGACCATTTATGACATGCAATAAAATACCATGTGAAAGTTTTTCTCTTGTTCATCATGCTTGTCCTTTTCTTCCATTTTCTTCCTTCGGGATGCACAACCAACTTCAAGATTGAAAGTCTTAATATTTCCTTCACCCCGCTTATGCTTGGCCCTAGTAAGCATTCATACTCAACAATTCAATTCAAAGATGATTTCTCTGATACCAACATGATTCGAGATCCTTTTGTTTGGAGACTTATTAAAGAATTGTATTAAATGAGCATAAACTAAAGTACAACATAAAGAAGGAAAATCTCAAAAGAAAAGAGACATAAGCATGCAATATGAACACAAAAACTTGATAACATAGTTTGTCCCTATTGGACCATGTCTTTGGGTCCTGCTCTCAAACGGGTAGGCCTTTTTATTAACTCCACAAAAGAATTGGGAAAATACATAAGTATATCGCATTCTAGAGTTAGGCTACAGAAGTTTTGCTCATATCAGAAAACAAACACCACCATTGCGTTCGTTGCATCGGATTACCTAAAAATGACTATCTCCACACCTCGATCTGATTCTGGCACTTTCTCACCCAAGAAAAATATTGCCTCAATTTCCATGCCTACATTTGGAATTAATGACTAGAAAAATTTCTTGAAATGTGTTCCCTGTTCATATGATCGTGCCTTGGTATCTCCTTCGTACACTCGTGGAACCCCTTTTTATATTATAACGTGGGTGGTTATGAATTAATGGTTATGTTTGTGAGTTGGTTGGAAGTGGCTATTTTAAGACATTGGTTAGGCGGAGGTCTCGTGGTGGTGGGCCTCCCATTTTATCATATGGTTACAACTGTTTGGTGGAGGTTTAGGCGAAGTGCTAATTTTAGTAGTTCGATGGAATATGCCTCCAATCTGGCGGAACCATCACCAAATTTGGTTGTATATTTAATATATATTTTTTTTAAATTTTCGATTGATGGGCGTCATTGGGAATTTGTCCACTTTACTGTGGAATCCCATGAATGGGCCACATGGAAACCAAACATTCACCCATGTCACCTCATTGTAAAACCACTCTGCCATGTCACCTATCTACGATGTTATCCTGCCACATGTTGTATGTATTCCACGCCATCCTTCCACGTATTGTAAGAATTCCATGTGTCCTGTACGGATTGCCACGTGGAACTTTTCCACTGTTCCACATGTCATCCTGAAAAGTCTAAAAATGAGTGACACATGGCAGCCTCTAGTGATTCAACGTCATCATGCTAACATCATCATGACATGTGTCACCCTCTGTGCTTGCCACGTAATTTGTACAAACGATGAAGTCGTTTGTATTGATGTTGACATGAGCAGTACGGATGCTGACTCATCCCTATTGACTAGGCTAGGTTGACCAAAACATTGACTCTGAATATCTTTCAATCCATAACTTTATTTGATGAGTTGTTTGTGTCATTAGAAATCTTGTGACACTCTCTTCGTGACCATACCCTTTTCACTAAGTTTTGGGAACTTTGAATTGTTTCCCTTTCTCTATCTATTGAAGCCATTATGAGTGTCTTGAGTTTCCTCTGCGAGTTATGGGTTTTTCTTACCCTTCTCCGGATTCTTTTTTGATTAGTTGAGGTGGATCCTCTTTTTCTCGTGGTGGAGAGAATGGATCTAGTGGTGGAGAAACTATAACTCTCTTCCTTATTTCATATGTGGGAATTTCTTTCTTCCCCGACTCATTTCTGGTATTCTCATTTCGATGATTTAGTGCTCTAAGTTGTCCCTTCCTGCAACCTAGTCTTGTGGTTTCTTCAAGTTTTTCTTGTGTAAGATCTACATACTCATAATCTTGACAAGAAAATACGGTGTCACTAAAATTCATTTGTTTCAGAGAACATGTAAACTCCTCCTTGGTTCGTCTTGGACACTCTTCTTCTAAGTATGCTTCATTAAAAGGAAAGAACCATTGAATTCCTTTTGTACCGACCATTCCAACTAGATCTAGAGAAATGGGATCCTTTTCCTCCTGTTTAGGCCTTGGTTTCCAACACAGGATTTGTTTTATGAAAACCTGCGGCTTTGGAGAAAATTGATTTATTTCCAATTTTCTAGCTCTGAACTAATCAAATGAATACTCAATTTGGTTCTAGCTCTGAACAAATTGAGTATTCATTTGATCCAATTTTTGAACCAAGAGAGTAATTAGATCTGGTGCAACATTGGTCAGGATCTTTTTCTTTAACTCAACTTTCGATTAAGGAAACTAAAAATGATCAATCCTTGATCTCAGGATATTTTCCTCGATCTAAGTACTATACGATTTTGCCTTTGCCAAAGTATCTGGTGGTTTATCCTTGAGGAGGAAATCAATTTTTCCTTCAAAATAATTCGCTGAGAGGACATGATGACTGCCACTAGAAAACATAGGTCATCCAGGATCTAGTCATAGACTTTTTTAAATTTGTTAGCACTTTGTAAATTTGCTCAAGGTTGTGGGGGAATTCATAGAGGTAACATCAAAACCACTTCAAGTCAAGGATCTAGCCCTCCAAGACTCAGAGAGGGATCTCTCTGTATGATTTACCTTTGTATTAATAGATATTAAGCTAGCCAATGGGTTCAGAGTATGGATTTTTTAATTGGTTTGGTGGGGAAGGCAAGGGAAAAGACCATTGGGCAATGGAGTCAAAAGGCCAGTGATCGATTTGTAGAAGATTCAAGAATGAGTGAAACAGGGAAAGCTAGATGTACTACTATGGATCTTGTATTTTGAAAGGAATATGAAATGGAAGAGAATGTAACGCTAGGAAGAGACTGAGGAGAATTTAATAATTCCTCAATCTTTCCTTAGTGGAAAACATACAGATTGTAAACACAGCTAGAATAGGGTGCTCTAAATAAAAAATTTTATTCATCACTTTCTTCTTTACAATTAGAATCTCATAAATGCAGAGAAAAATAAACAACAGAAAAATATATAAAAATAGGAGAAAACTTCACCATTTCAAACACCACATAAATCCTGGACAGCTCGTCTTGTATTACTTTGAAAACAGTCACTTGAAACTCATAAACTCAGTGAGAACACTTGCAGGATGGGACGCACTCCTATTAGAAAATCCCCCCCATGCGTTTTTCACATGTAAATATATAAAGAAGAAAAACTAACGAACTTGTCCCTGTTGCTAGGGATCAAAATCCATTTTCATAAAAAATGAATTTAGTAAAACTATTCAAAATTGACTTGAAATCTCGATGTTCTGAAGAAGTTGTTCAGAATTGATTGAAATTTTGAGAAGTTAGGTCATAAACCAACTCTCCCACCTGCCTGATTCTTTGCCAAATATAAGGGAAATACCAATTCGATCCTGAGAATATCTGAATGCCATTAATTGGTTGTTGATGTTCTTTATATTTTCTCAAATCTATCCTTCGTATCTTCAATGCCATATTTGAAACCCATTGAAAACTAAAACTGGCCCTTTCTCTCTTCCATGAAGTCTGCCACCTGTAAGGTTAGTTTCCCTCGTGCCTCGAGAAGTTAAGAATAATCCTTTTGAGTAATAATTGGACACCTGAAAATCTAGGATTGACTGTTGATTTCTTGGCTTAAAATCTATACCAAAACTGAAGACAGAAACCTCGATGAGGAACTCTCAGCAGCTGTGCAAATCCCACTGCTACTAGCACTGTCAAATATTTCCACCTCATCTTTTGTGAACTATTATGGTACTTGGAACAAAGGATTTGATCTCCACCTATAGATGCTCTCTAACAGCAACAGAGAGTCATCCTACTCCGAAGCTTCTCGTGAGCATGTGCCTTGTAGTGTATCCCTGTACATTCTAGCAACCTCTAGGGTGTGTATTCCAAGAGGCAAAATGGAATTTCAACCTGGATCGTACATTCTTTCAATGAAGCTTGAAGTGAGTCTTGCATACCAAGTTTTGTACGCTACTGATTATCATATTGTTTCCATAATTTTACGCATTTGTCATGACTTGCAGATGCAACTATTCCGGTTACAGGAGGCGGAGCTAATCCTGCAATGAGACCTTCGTGAACATGAAAAGTTATGCTTTTGTTTCTTTCCATATTCCATAATTCCAAAGATTGGTAATTTTGCATATACTTTCACCAAACCCCCAATAACGAATTTCACTGTTACGGTCACAAAAGCAGAGAAAATCCCCACTGTTGATTGGAAATCTAGTGACATGACCGAAGTCGAATTCCCAATGAATGTTCGAAATGGGAAGATAGGATTTTCAGTGTCCCATGCTTTGACAGTCTTGTCAAAGGATGATGCAGCCAAGATAGTGGAATTGGAACTAAACATGGCATTTGTTATCAGATGAAAATTTTCATTAAGACTTCTTTTAATTTTAAAGGGTCCATATTCCTGAGAAAAGTCTATTTATCGTGGCCAGCACTTGCAAGAAACTTTGCATCTGAAAAATGGCAGCAGACTACCTAACTACGACTTCCACGAAGACAAATAAATTAACTGAAAGAGAAACCGTTTGAGACATCCATGTCGTGCTTAGTAGGATTATGATTTATTATTCCAAAGAGACCATCCCATACACTTCCTATCGACAGTTGGATTACCATATTGATATCTGAATCCCACCTGCAGTTTTGACCTGCAACTGCATAATGGCGAAAACTAAATTTCATAACAGCTRGYTGAAATCCCTGATATCTAGGTGAGTACATGCTACAACTGCATGCTTTTGTAGCTTTTAAAAGTGACAATTCAACCTTATAACCACTCGATAATCCGACAGATGGAGCATTGGGGTTTCAAAAACCTATGTTTTCATAAAAAAAAAAACACTTCATGGGAATTATCCCACATTGAAGGTTAAGGCGGTTTTTCTATCATTTAAAAGTACAAACCTCACATAATACATTCGAAGTTTTGAGCCAAAGGCTTCCCACTTATGTTCTGTTTATCCATGTGGCCTGGTGCTTTGGTGCTCCTCGTGATGGTATGTGCAGGTTGTGCTTTGATCTTTTGGATATGGACCTTGGATTACGGGCACTAAAATTTTGATAAAATAATAAAGACCTGTAATACGCCCGAGATCCTAAATGTTTTGGATATGGACCTTGGATTACGGGCACTAAAATTTTGATAAAATAATAAAGACCTGTAATACGCCCGAGATCCTAAATGTTGGCATAAATAAATCATTTTTTTTTTCGGGGAGAAAAAAATATCCAAAACCGATCTCATACCAAACTCTGAAAATTAACATGGGACAACGGGCGAAATGCACTAAAATTTTGATCAAATAATAAAGACCTGTAATACGCCCGAGACCCTAAATGTTGGCATAAATAAAATGTTGATAAAATAATAAAGACCTCTAATACGCCCGAGATCCTAAATGTTGGCATAAATAAATCATTTTTTTGGGGGGACAAAAAATTTCCAAAACCAATCTCATACCAAATTCTGAAAATTAACATGGAACAACGGGCGAAATTTGATGAATGAAATAAATTGGCAAGGGAGTGAATGGTGTGGACGTGAATGAAGGATTGGGTGAAATGGAGGGGAAGCGAGAGGAATCAGCAAGACAAAAGCTTCATCATTAGACCAACAACTGATATCTGAATTATCAGATTTTATATAATTATAGGACCCTAACATAGGCTCCACCTAGGGGATGGTAGCTCAACATGAGGTGTCAAGAATCTAGGAACTTTGAGTGTGCAGTCCATATGTCTCCATTGGGTTGTTCACAAACTAAAACCTGTGCCCATTTCTTTTACCTGTTCCAAATTTGAGGGCTACAAACCAAACTGAAAATAAAACTATGAAAGATCGACTGAAAGAAGTGCTCATCCTATTGAGATTATTGTCACACTCCTACCTACTCTAATCTGCTGATAATTTGGTTGTTCTAAATGATACAATAATTCCAGTGTAGCTAGTCAAGCAACTGCTTATATACATTGACTTCTTGATTGTTTATTAAAAACATTAGAGAAACAACTTGACCTTTTTTCTAGAAAACACAAGCTGTACAATGTAATGGCGATTGTAGATGGATGTGTACATTAAAATTGGAAATATTCTTCATATAATCATCTACAAGATCCATAAATTCATAATTTATTGATATACCTTTTAGGCTCTAAATGACAAGTTGATCCTAGATGACTTTTTCAATTTCTTCATCAAGGCTGAACCTTGATTCCAACTCTACAATATCAAGCTCATAACCATATTCTTTCTCAAATGGTATAGAAATTTCCTCTCTTCTTGGAGGATGAATACTTTCCAAGAACTGTTTAGGATCTTGGACATCATATGATTAAATTTAAACATCCAATAGTTTGATTTCATTTTCTAATCTTTCAACAACTAAACTAAGAAAACAACTTTTACCTTCAGGTGTGACTTGGATGGATTTCAAGCAAAGGAATATTGCTATTAAGACATTCTTATCAATTTGAAATTCTGCTAACTCATCCCTTAAAGTTTGTAACATTTCACCAGATAGAGGGTTTTCTACATATCTTGTCATCTTGGATCACCATCAATGCTCTGAAATCTGGGTTCTTTGACAGTGAAGTCTCTCTGAACTTTGAAGCTCGGGATCTTGAACAATGGAGTTGCCAAGTGAATGGTATAACCTTCCTGTGTTTGGTTTATGTTCACCATCAAAAGTCAAATCTAAACCTGATATACATTTCTAGAGAACGTGAAAGATTGCTCCCTAGTATAGTCGCCAGTATGTTGGCACTCTATACATTCCCAAAGGTTGTCAGGAGGTAGAAGAAATTTAGCAGAGGTAACTTACACAACCACTTCGATACTGGGATCTATCCTTACAAGTTTCAGAGATGGATGTCTCTCTAAGATTTAGATATGTTTAGGTTTTAAATATTAGGCTAGTTAAATTAATAGAAGTGTGTTGTTTTTGTTTCATAAAGATGGCTTAAATATTGCTTACACATCCATTGGGCTATGGGGTCTGTATTTAAGGATTGAGATCGGAAACAAGTTTTATAAGTTTTCTTCACAGGGCAGGATAGTGAAAACGTTGGATTTTTTAGAATTAAAGCGATGAAAGGCAAAAACATGTGAGATAGTCAATCACAATAAAGAAGCATTTAAGAATTTATTTATCACAATATCAGAAGAAAAACATTCAGATCTTTAAAAGCCATAAACAGAGTATTCGAGATAAATTCTACACTTAAAATTATTTTAAATGATTAGAGATAGAAAACATTATGATAACGAAGTAAGATAAACATTTAACAAAGAGAAATAAACATTATCAACATCAACACGTAGGAATCCTGTGAATCGTCATTTTTATTACTGGTAGATCTATTTAAAAAGATTACATATTATAGCTTGCTTGGGCGAAAATATCAACCCTCAATACTTTAGAGTCTGAAGTATCTATAGAAAAATTATATTTGATCCTGTCATTAATGATTAGGATATGGTGGAGACTAACTAGATTACATTTACCAAAAAGTAGGAATGTTGAATGATCCTCTCGAATCCTTGGTGTTGATTTTGAGGAAGGTGGTTGGTGATTAATCTTTGACTTGACTATGACTGTTCCACATGTTGACTCAGATTGTACACATTATCACTTACTTGATCAAAGCACACAGGTCATTCCATCTCTGTGGACTAGGGATGGTAATTTTGAGTAACCTTCGGTAAACTTCAACCATCTCTGTGTACATGGCGAAGGTGGGCTTGGTGATGAAGATGTACTTGATCTTGTGTTGGATGTTAAGGTCCAACTGTAGAGTCTCGAAGAACACTTTTCTAGTAATCCTGCCCCGTATCCCTGCAAAATTAGATCCATCCTCTTCCACTGTGATGATATTTTGTTTGTATTTGGAGAGATTAATTAGCTTGTCATTGATAACTAGTAAACCATTAAGACCTTTCTTTTGAAAATATTCAGTCTTGCTGAAAAACCTCTGAAATCCAATATCCATCGTCTGGGGTCTTTCCTCGAGTTGCAGCATCAATCCCCTCTTTGTCAAAACTTTCTTGACCTCAAGGATAGTTTATGTCCTATCCTCAATCTCCAAAGCCTCTAGCTCCTCCTTTGTCTTAGACTTCAAGAACCTGATGATCTCATTTGCCTCTATAGACCTCTCCCAATTCTCCTTTTATTTTGTCGATGGCCTGTCTACTTCTCAGCAACAGTTCATGCTGCTCAAACATAATCTGTATGAGCGGCCAAATCTATGTCATGGATTTGCAGATGACTATCCAAATATTTTCCTTGGATTCTTATAGTGTCTTAGCCATGACTGTCTCCTTCCACAACTTCTATAGTTCCTACTTGAGCCTATGATACTTGTGTATATCAATGTTGTAACTTGACTAAAAGGTGGACTTCAGTTGTTGAAGGTTATTGATTTCATCATGCAATATTTCAATTTCATGTTCTCGCAGAGACATGCTCTCCATGGACTTTTCCAACTTTTCTGATGCATCTATGGTTGTTGCTAAAATTTCCACTGTGATGGTTGATGTTGTTGTTGTAATGACCCTTGTGAGAGGGACTGCATTCAGTGGAATGAATGCGATTGGCACATTCTTCTCTTTTTCTTTTACTATCTTCTCTAGCTTGGCTTCCATCTCCTTAAGCTGTGCATTATGTTCCATGATTAATTTCAACATTTCCTCCATGTGGTCTTCAGTCTCGACCATTTAATTTTCCTTTGGGTCTTCTGTAGTAGATATTTTCAGTTGTTTCCTCAGGGATTCTATGTCATTATTCTTCTTCTTGAGGATCTCTTCTATTTCTTTGATATTGGATGTATCATATCCAATTTTCAATACTAGTTATTCTAAGGACTTGATCTTGTTATCCTTAGCTAGGAAGAATATATTTTCCATCTTGAGCCGAGATTGGACATTATTTAGGGAAGGCTGCAACTTTGTAGCAATCATGGAGGTATTGTCCAGGGTGGAGAAAATCATTTATGCAGTATGTTTGTGCATATCCATCTGGTCATATGGGTGCACCTCTTTGATATCAAACTCAAATGTTGACCTTTTATAATCATAAATTGCTTTGGGTTGAGGCACCTATGCCTACAAGTATTCCATGTGCATCCTCCCTTTCTCTATGTCAAAAGCATAGAGAAATCTATGTTGGGTTGTAGATGTTTTCTTCAAGAATTTAGCATAGGTACTGTTAGTCAACATCTCATTTTTTTTCTTGATTAAGTTATACTTCTCAAAAATATTGAGTCCTGCAGACTCCTATGAGAATTTGGTTGTCAATGTTGTATTAGTCTGCTTCTTTGACAAGGAAGTGGAAATTGTTTGTTGATTGCTTGAGAATAGTGATGAGTGTTGTCCCTCCATCACTATGGTGGACTAAAATTCTTCTCCTCCAGACCTATCAAGAGTATGACTAGTTTTGGGCATCTTTCTGTAAACATGGAAGTCTTCTGCTGAGACTTCAGTGACTGAGGGGGATACTTCTTTCATGGGCCTCTTCTCTACTTGTACCTGTGGAGTTATAGTTTGTGAAATGATGGAAGTAGAAAACTGTTGTTCAGTGTCAATTAGGGTGTTTTCGTCCCACTCTGTTTGGTTCATGAATTTTTCTATCTCTAGTTTAGGGAGATGAGCATAGGGGAAAATTTTGTTCTTCAATACAATTTCTACAATAATTCCACATGTATCATAGTGACAAAGAAAACTAGTATTGAACTTCATTTCTATTAACAGCTTATTGTCTTCTTCCCCTGTAGCTCTGTTGTTGCATATGAAAGAACCAACCTGACCTCTGCTCCCAAGTTGGTGGTTTTTATTGAAAGCCACAAAATGAATGTCGTCTGAATTAATCATTTGCCTACTATATTCCAGAGAGAATATCCTGACAAGAAAGTATTGGGCAACTTGTAAGGGGCCAATTCACATATGTAATCTCTAATCCTTGTGTGATCCTGGTATATGTATCAGTCATATATTTTAGAAAGGTCTGATAGGTGTAGGATCCTTTGAATATCTTCATTTATCTTGGGTTATTTTTTTCCACTTAGCATGCTTACCACTGGGTGGTAAAACTGATCAATGAACTGCTTAAAACTGAACTCAGATGAGTTTTTTATCAATTGTAATGATGTATAGGATGTGACAGGTTGTGGATTACCGTCTTGGTCGAGATTCTGCAGGGAGAAGGAGAACTTATTTGGTTGGAAAAATAGGAGCATGTATGTCAATATCGAGGAATACCTAAACATTCCCGCTATATAAATCTTGAAGAGTTTCTCATGAATGTTGTCGGCTAGAAACTGGCTGAAGTTGAACTGTGTAGTGGCCTTCTTTTATGTGGATAATATGAATAGAAAACCAGGGATGGGTTCATCTATCCACTCATCTAAATAATATCTGAGAAGATAGCACAAGGAAGAAATATCTTGGTTACCTTTCGCTGAGAAAATGAAAGAATGGTAGGGGGATTCTTCATGGGAAATTGGGCATTTTAAGAGAGGAAAATATCAAAGATTTGTGCTCTCTGGGTGAAGGACAACTTCTTGTACATATCGTTCAAATATTCAATGGAAAAAAGGGGAAAGGGAGTCGGCTCTGGGTAACTACATTATTTGGTCTATTGTTTCTAGGGTAATGGTGAAAAGAGTCTCACCAGATGATGAGACGATGAATCTTTGGCTAGGGAGATAGTGCTTGTGACATTTTAGAGAAAACTTAGGGAAGTGGTATGCCTAAGGGAATAGGTACAGTCAGAGATTGAATTCCCAGAGTCCAATGTCGTCGCTCTAGTCCAGAAAAGTTTCTCTGAGCTAGAAGTGCAATTCGAAGAAGTCGAATTCACAGTTCGGATATGAAATCAAGTAGTCTTTATCGACCAAAGGTATTCAATCCAAGTCGATGTGAGGTGGGAGGAATAGATTCTCTTCGATCTCTAAAGATTTGGATTTGGGTGCCATTGAGTTGAATCATACATGCAAATCTGAAAGAAAAGGGTGTTAACTTTGTTTACTAGGCATTAATGGTGATCATTGACTAAAGAGGGAGGTGAAAAGTGGATTTGGTTGCATATGGATTGTGAACAGTGCAACAATAGAAAAAAAAATGGGATTAAGTGGATGAACGGGTGTCCATTTGGGAGCGGATGATGAGTCAGTCGGTTAAAGGTCATGGTCGACTACATTGATTGATGAACAAGCATATTGAGAGTGAGGTGGATGGTAGTGAATGGATAATGGGTATATGGATGTGACATGGAGGGTAGTGAGTGGATAACGGGTGAAAGAGACGTGACTGGTGACAGGTGAGTAGAGGTTCATGTGTCGGCAGAGTAGTGGAGAATGAATTATGGACGGGGGTAGTGGAGTGTGACGTCAGACTGCAGTGGTGGTATGAG
>JASDQU010245360.1:98933-143373 GCA_032191745.1 Picea mariana | reverse complement strand
GATGGATGTCTCTGTAAGATTTAGATATGTTTAGGCTTTAAATATTAGGTTAGTTAGATTAATAGAAGTGTGTTGTTTTTGTTTTATAAAGATGGCTTAAATATTGTTTACACATCCATTGGGCTATGGGGTCTGTATTTAAGGATTCAGATCAGAAACAAGTTTTATAAGTTTTCTTCACAGGGCATGATAGTGCAAACGTTGGATTTTTTAGAATTGAAGCGATGAAAGGAAAAAACATGTGAGATCTATCAATCACAATAAAGAAGCATTTAAGAATTTCTTTATCACAATATCAAAAGAAAAACATTCAGATCTTTAAAAGCCATAAACAGAGTATTCGAGATAAATTCTGCACTTAAAATTATTTTAATTGATCAGAGATAGAAAACATTATGATAATGAAGTAAGATAAACATTTAACAAAGAGAAGTAAACGTCACCAACATCAACATGCAGGAATCCTGTGAATCGTCATTTTTATTAGTGGTAGATTTATTTAAAAAGATTACATATTACAGCTTGCTTGGGCGGAAATATGAACCCTCAATACTTTAGTGTCTGAAGTATCTATAGAAAAATTATATTTGATCCTATCATTAATGATTAGGATATGGTGGAGACTAACTAGATTACATTTACAAAAAAGTAGGAATGTTGAAGGATCCTCTCGAATCCTTGGTGTTGATGTTGAGGAAGGTGGTTGGTGATTAATCTTTGACTTGACTATGACTGTTCCACATGTTGACTCAGATTGTACACATTATCACTTACTTGATCAAAGCACACATGTCATTCTAGCTCTCTGGACTAGGGATGGTAATTTTGAGTAACCTTCGACAAACTTCATCCATCTCTGTGTACATGGAAAAGGTGGGCTTGGTGATGAATATGTACTTGATCTCGTGTTGGATGTTAAGGTCCAACTGCACAGTCTCAAAGAACACTTTTCNTGTATTTGGAGAGATTAATTAGCTAGTCATTGATAACTAGTAAACCATTAAGACCTTTCTTTCTAAAATATTCAGTCTTGCTAAAAAACCTCTAAAATCCAATATCCATCGTCTGGGGTCTTTCCTCGAGTTGCAGCATCAATCCCTTCTTTGTCAAAACTTTCTTGACCTCAAGGATAGTTTATGTCCTATCCTCAATCTCCAAAGCCTCTAGCTCCTCCTTTGTCTTAGACTTCAAGAACCTGATGATCTCATTTGCCTCTATATGCCTCTCTCCCAATTCTCTTTTTATTTTGTCGATGGCTTGTCTACTTCTCAGCAACAGTTCATGCTGCTCAAACATAATCTGTATGAGCAGCCAAATCTATGTCATGGATTTGCAGATGTCTATCCAAATATTTTCCTTGGATTCTTATAATGTCTTAGCCATGGCTATCTCCTTCCACAACTTCTATAGTTCCTACTTGAGCCTATGATACTTGTGCATATCAATGTTGTAACTTGATTGAAAGGTGGACTTCAGTTGTTGAAGGTTATTGATTTCATCATGCAATATTTTGATTTAATGTTCTCGCAGAGACATGCCCTCCATGGACTTTTCCAACTTTTCTGATGCATCTATAGTTATTGCTGAAATTTCCACTGTGATGGTTGATGTTTTTGTTGTAATGACCCTTGTGAGAGGGACTGCATTCAGTGGAATGAATGCAATTGACACATTCTTCTCTTTTTCTTTTACTATCTTCTCTAGCTCGACTTCCATCTCCTTAAGCTGCGCATTATGTTCCATGATTAATTTCAACATTTCCTCCATGTGGTCTTTAGTCTCGACCATTTAACTTTCCTTTGGGTCTTCTGTAGTATATATTTTCAGTTGTTTCCTCAAGGATTCTATGTCATTATTCTTCTTCTTGAGGATCTCTTCTATTTCTTTGATATTGGATGTATCATATTCAATTTTCAATACTAGTTCTTCTAAGGACTTGATCTTGTTATCCTTAGCTAGGAAGGATATATTTTCCATATTGAGATGAGATTGGACATTATTTAGGGAAGTCTACAACTTTGCAGCAATCATGGAGGTATTGTCCAGGGTGGAGAAAATCATTTATCCAGTATGTTTGTGCATATCCATCTGGTCATATGGGTGCACCTCCTTGATATCAAACTCAAATGTTGACCTTTTATAATCATAAATTGCTTTGGGTTGAGGCACCTATGCCTACAAGTATTCCATGTGCATCCTCCATTTCTCTATGTCAAAAGCATAGAGAAATCTATGTTGGGCTGTAGATGTTTTCTTCCAAAATTGAGCATAGGTACTGTTAGTCAACATCTCATTTTTTTTCTTGATTAAGTTATACTTCTCAAAAATATTGAGTTTTGCAGACTCCTGTGAGGATTTGGTTGTCAATGTTGTATTAGTCTGCTTCTTTGACAAGGAAGTGGAAATAGTTTGTTGACTTCCTGAGAATAGTGATGAGTGTTGTCCCTCCATCACTATGGTGGACTACAATTCTTCTCCTCCAGGCTTGTCACGAGTATGACTAGTTTTGGGCATCTTTCTGTAAACATGGAAGTCTTCTGATGAGACTTCAGTGACTGAGGGGGATACTTCTTTCATGGGCCTCTTCTCTACTTGTACTTATGGAGTTATAGTTTGTGCAATGATGGAAGCATAAAGCTCTTTTTCAGTGTCAATTAGGGTGTTTTCGTCCCACTCTGTTTGGTTCATGAATTTTTCTATCTCTAGTTTAGGCACATGAGCATAGGGGAAATTTTGTTCTTCAATACAATTTCTGCAATAATTCCACATGGATCATAGTGCCAAAGAAAACTAGTACTGAAATTCATTTCTATTAATAACTTATTGTCTTCTTCCCCTGCAGCTCTGTTGTTGCAGATGAAAGAACCAACCTGACCTCTGTTCCCAAGTTGGTGGTTTTTATTGAAAGCCACAAAATGAATGTCGTCTGAATTAATCATTTGTATGGTATATTCTAAAGAGAATATCCTGACAGGAAAGTATTTGGGTAGCTTGTAAGGGGCCAATTCACATCTGTAATCTCTAATCCTTGTGTGATCCTGGTACATATATCATTCATCTATTTTAGAAAGGTATGATAGGTGTAGGATCCTTTGAATATCTTCATTTATCCTGGGTTATTTTTTTCCACTTAGCATGCTTACCACTAGGTGGTAAAACTGATCAATGAACTGCTTAAAACTTAACTCAGATGAGTTGTTTATCAACTGTAATGATGTACAGAATGTGACAGGTTGTGGATTACCGTCTTGGTCGAGCTTCTGCGGGGAGAAGGAGAACTTATTTGGTTGGAAAAATAGAAGAATGTATGCCAATATCAAGGAATACCTAAACATTCCCGCTATATAAATCTTGAAGAGTTGCTCATGAATGTTGTCGGCTAGAAACTGGTTGAATTTAAAATGTGTAGTGGCCTTCTCTTATGTGGAGAATATGGATAGAAAATCCAGGACGAGTTCATCTATCCACTCATCTAAATAATATCTGAGAAGATAGCACATAGAAGAAATATCTTGGTTACCTTTCACTGAGAAAATGAAAGAATGGTAGGGGGGATTCTTCATGGGAAATTGGGTGTTTTAAGAGAGGAAAATATAAAAGATTTGTTCTCTCTAGGTGAAGGACAACTTCTTGTACATATCGTTCAAATATTCAATGGAAAAATAGGAAAGGGAGTCGGCTCTGGGTATCCGCATTATTTGGTCTATTGTTTCTGGGGTAATGGTGAAAAGAGTCTCACCAGATGACGAGATGATGGCTCTTTGGCTAGGGAGATAGTGTTCCTGACATTTTAGAAAAAACTCAGGGAAGTGGTATGTGTAAGGGAATAGGTACAGTCAGAGATTGAATTCCTAGAGTCCAATGTCGTCGCTCTGGTCCAGAAAAGTGTCTCTGAGCTAGAAGTGAAATTCGAAGAAGTCGAATTCACACTTTGGATATGCAATCAAGTAGACTTTATTGACCAAAGGTATTCAATCCAAGTCAATGAGAGGTGGGAGGAACATATTCTCTTGGATCTCTGAAGATTTGGATTTGGGTGCCATTGAGCTGAATCATACATGCAAATCTGAAAGAAAAGGGTGTTAATTGTGTTTACCAGGAATTAATGGCAATCATTGACTGAAGAGGGAGGTGAAAAGTGGCTTTGGTTGCATCTGGATCGTGAAAAATGCAATAATGGAAAAAAATGGGATTATGTGGACGAACGGGTGTTCGTTTGGGAGCGGATGATGAGTCAGTCGGTTAAAGGTCATGGTCGACTACATTGATTGGCGAACAGGCATATTGAGAGTGAGGTGGATGGTAATGAATGGATAACAAGTATATGGACGTGACATGGAGGGTAGTGAGTGGGTAACGGGTGAAAGAGACATGACTGGTGACAGGTGAGTAGAGGTTCATGTGTCGACAGAGTAGTGGAGAATGAATTATGGACGGGGGTAGTGGAGTGTGACGTCAGAGTGCGGTGGTGGTATGAGTAGGCAGTTTGTTGGCTTGCTCGGAGGGAGGGGTAGGTGGTAAGTGGTATAGAGCGAGGGGGGTCTGAGTTAACAATAATGTTACATGTTATGAGGGGCCCGCCTGGGAAAAACCACTTGCTCGGACCCCCCCACTATTAAAGGTAGAATGGTCCAGGGGGGTCTGATATCTTCTTCTAGCTGTAGTTTTGAGCGCTAATTGATGGACTACTAATACTGGTGTGCTCTTTAGAAAAAAGAATCAAATATAATATATCACCTCAAACTTCAGATATAGATTCCTTTTGGGTTTTTTCGCTACTCCCCCTTCCTTCATTTTGTCACCAAGGGGTCGAAAAACAACATATTTAACTCAAATCAAAGAATTTAACAAAATTTACACCCATTTATTGAAATGAAAAAATACTAACCTATTTCCTACTCTAATCACCTAGAAAAATTAACCCAGATTAGACTATCAGGCTAAAGAATTACTCTAACCTAGGACATTTGATCAAGTTTAAACTGTTTGATTAAACTTATTCACTAACCTATTTATCTTGGCTAGGATTAAATTGTTTAGCCAATTTTATTCGCTAACCTATCTACATAAATTCAAAGGACTTGACCATGGTTAGATAGTATGAATCAATCCATTCTTATTGCATGGGGTTTTATCATTTTTCTTTTCATACCCTCTTTTATTCTTTTTTTTCTACTTTTATTCTTTTTTTTTTTCATAAAGCATTTGTAGAATGAAGTATTATTTACACCACAAATGCAACCATAGGAAAAATTTATAGTCGCCAGTTGATCCTATGAAACATATGGATATAACAGTGGCTCCACCTAGGGATGGTGCTCTCCTTTTGAGGTGCCAAGAACGTGCTACATAATGTTTTGAAAATTCTTCTCTAGTGCTTCTTTTGCAACTTGATTTGTTTTATTTTGAAAATATTGTGGAACTAGTCAGTGGATTAGGGCCTTCTCTTTGGGCTTCAACCATATGATAAATAAACACCCACACATAACATGAAAATAAAAACGGTTTGTACAATGAAATGAATGACTAAAATATTCATTGGGGTGGAACATAATGTTTGAGCATCCTACCATTTACAGGTCCTCCTGGCAGATCTTCTCCATCATTCTCCTTGAGAAAGCATGCATTATTTCCTCTAAATTCCTGAATGATGTAAGGGCCTTTCCAAAAAATGTCAAAACTCCCATGTTTTCCCTTGTCTTCATTTATGGAATCACATTTTAGTACTATATCACCCAACCTAAAATCATCCTCTTTCGTTCTTCTTTAAAAATCCTTTTTATGCTCTCCTAGATTACCTGTGTCTGATTATACACCTCCTCTATGGACTGTTGGAGTCGGATCATCTTATTGATCCTCCTCTAAATATCATTAGGCTTTGCTTGCACTTCTTGCAATAGTTTCATAATAGGAACTCCCAAAGAAGGGTGGAGAACTTCATCAATCCCATATACCAATTGATATGGGGACATACCAATTGATCTTTTTGTGGTGAATCTATCAACCCAGAGTGTCTGAACCAACTTGTTATGCCAATATTTCTTATTCTCATGCAACATATTCTTTATAATATTCACCAAAATTTTATTTCAAGACTCAGCTAACCCATTTCTACGAGGGTAATAGGCAGTGGAGTGTCCTAAAGTAATTTGGTACCTACTGCAAAATTCTATTATCTTTTTTGATTTGAAGGATGCTTCATTATTGGTTATGATTTTCCTAGGACATCCAAAACGAGAGAGAATATTAGTTTCCAATAATTTAATAATTACAAATTCAATAGATTGCCTGCAAGGTACAACCTCAATCCACTTTGTGAATTATTCTATAGTTGTTAGTATCCACTTATGTTGTTCTGAAGAGGGTGGGTGAATCTCGCAAATAAAGTCAAAACCCCACTGTTGGAATGGAGCCTCGATGAAAAAAGGTTTCAAAGGTAAAGGAAAAAGTTTCCTTTTACCTTCGAAGACTTGGCACTTATGACAAGAGGTCACGCTTTATGCACATCTGCAAACAATGTGGGCCAATAAAAACAAGCTTTCAGAATCTTGTTAGCAGTAGTTTTCCAACTTAAATGCCCACCACAATCTCCTTCATGGAAATCCTGCAATGCCTTGCCATATTCATCCTTTAAAAAAAAAAAAATCAAAATACCCCCAGCATCTTTATAGTATAGATTCCCATCTAGAATACAATATTCCAATGCATTTAGTTTTAATAATCTAGCTTTAGTCTTATTTAGACCAGGAGGAGCTTGTAAATTATGCAAGACAAAAATGAGGTCTGTGTAACAGGAAGAATTCGAGAATACCTCTCTAACATGTGGAGTCACTTGCTCTTCCTGTTCATCAACTACAACTAAGAAGTTTATGTCTAATGCTTGAAAAATTGATTCAGCCATCAATTTGGCCAAACCCTCACCTTTGATCAGTTTAGTTGGCTTGATTTCTATGTTATATTCTAGAATTATAGCTATCCACTTCCCTCTCCTACCATCAAGGTTATCCTGAGTCAGGATATCCTCCACCACTGCATTTGGAACATAGGCAATAGTATGAGAATGGAGAATGTAAACTCTAAAATATTTTATTGATTTTACTAGAGAAAAGGCTTGTTTCTCCATTATATTGTAGTTTAGTGTAGCATATCTCAATGACTTGCTGAAAAAGGCTATTGGTTGTTCATGCCCTTCATTGTTTTTCTGTAATAAAATTGTTGCAATGGTGTGTTCAAATGAAAAAGAGAACAAATATAAATCCTTAGCGTAATCTGGACTGATCAATACAGGGGACTGTGTAAGTGAATGTTTTACATTCTCAAAGGACTTTCTGGATTTAGTGTTCCATTTTATTTTGGTATATTTTCTCAACATATTTGTAATGTTCTTGAGGAGTTCTGCCAAATTGGGTACAAATCTTCTCAGAAAATATATTTTACCAATGAATGATTGCAATTCTTTAATGTTCCTAGGGTGGTCTAATTTCTTGTATGGATTCTATTTTGATGGGGTCTATCTTAATTATATCCTTAGAGATTATATGCCCCAACATCTTGCCTTCTTCTAAACCAAAAAGAGTTTTCTTGGGATTCGACGAAATACCAAACTTTCTTCACTTCTCAAAACTCATATGAGATGTTGTAAATGTTCCTCATCTGATTTAAAGTAGATGGTAACGTCATCCAAATATATGACTATAAACATACCAAGCTCATACACAAAGGAAATATCCATTGCCCTCTGTAAAGTGGCACCATCATTCATCAAACCAAAGGGAATTTTCATGTACATGAATGTTCCCCATGGTGTGGTGAAAGTTGATTTTTCCTACTCATCTGGGTGGACAAGGACTTGGTTATAGCCCAAAAAAACATCTAGTAAGAAGATTCTACTGGACTCAACTACCTTTTGTAAGATGTGATCCATTTTAGGCACAGGATAATTGTCCTTGAGTGAAACCTTGTTTAGGTTTATGAAATAAATGCAAAGTCTGATTTCACCAGTTTTATTTCAGGTAGGAACCATATTGAAAACCCATTTTGAAAATCTTAAGGGGACTATTGTTTTGGCATCATAGAATTTTTTAATCTCTTTTTCTATCAGGGGAAGTAACTTTGAATTGATTCTCCTAAGTTTTTGTCTTAAAGGTTTATTCTCTTCTTTTATTGGTATTTTATGTTGTATGATATTGGCATCGTAAGCTATTAAATTCTCAGAGCTCCAGGAAAAGATATCTACAAATTCTTTTCACGGATCGATATATTTCTACTTTTTCTCTTGAGGTAAAGATTTAGATAGTTTAATCATTTTGGGTTTTTCGTCTATCCCAATATTACATTCCCCGACATCTCTCACAGTGGGTTCTATATTTGGATTTTTTTGTACATCGCTGAAATCAAACAGGTCTTCTAAAGGAACTAGCTCTCTAGGTCAACTGTTATTCTTCAATTGTAAAATGTCTTATTCTTCATATTTTACATTTATTTCATCTGAATCTACTTTATTTACACTATCATTCTCTAAATATGGTTTATTTACATCATCATTTTGTGAGTCCAATTTATTTACACCATCATCATCGTTATCTAAATCAATATTTGTACACTCCAAATCATTCTTAGACTACAAGAAATCTTCAATTTGTTCATCGTTGCCAAATACCTACCAGTACCTGATGTTATCTGGAACAATTGGTTTGCACTTAACCTCTACTATATATTGGTGATGATATGGAAAGGTATTTTTCATGTGGCTGTTGAAGTAGCCAATCCATCTACGAGTATGTTATGGCCTCTGGGCATTACCTGTAGGTCAATTTCAGTGAAACATTGTAGAAAATCTAAAACAACATTTCTATAAGCTCTGAGTCTAGGAGGTTATGAATAATACTCACCTTTAAATTGTTTAACAACCATTTTAGAGTCACATCTTACCATAATTCTTTTGGCACCATGTTTCTTCAACAACTTCAGGCCGAGCATCAATGCTTCATACTCAACTATGTTATTGGTGCAATGAAAATTTAGTTTGTAGGAGTGAATTTCAGAATACATGGATTTATGATTATGTATCCACACCCGAGCTCCATCTCCCTCTTTTCTCACAACTCCATCAAAATCCATACTCCAGAGAGGTTTTGGTGTTTCATCACTTTCTATTCTCACAACTTTACTTTCATCAGTGATTGCTTTATCTTCTTGCAGGTCAGGTGCAACATCTTCCAACTATGCAATTTGATTATCCAAGTCACCATCATTGTATAATATGAATGAATCTAGATCATAGTGTACAAAGTATAATGGGTAGTTGTGTGGTGTTTCCCGACTATTGACCATATACTTCATCATCGTCTCTCTGTACACTCTTCTCTATTGTCCAAAAACTGGGATGGTAGTATAATACATATCTAACTGCAAAGTGCCCTTCAACTTAGCTCCCCAAGATCTAGATAACAACATACCATATTTCAGAGGAATGTCTACAACCACAATATCCATCACCATGATTTTTTTTGGGATCTGAGCCAAGGTGATGAACAGATATTTAATTAGCCCTATACATTTGACTTTTCTAAAGTCAAAAGAACACAAAATTTTGTAGTGTCTAGTGACATCAAGCCCCAACTTATCCATCACAACTTTGGGCATCATATTGTGAGAAGCACTAGAATCAAGCATCGCATTATATAATGTCTTGTCATGGATATTAAGACTAATGTAAAATCGGGGAACAAAACCAGTATCATTTTGTCCATCCACCTCAGGACCAAAGATAAGATCATGTTGTTCATCAACAATATTTACAGTATTTGTGTGTACAACTGGCTCGATGCTTAATGCTTTTATGCCTATTTCTGGTTCAATCCTCAATTCCTTGATCACTTGTGATCTGTAAGAATTTTTTGTCATTAGTTCGAACAGAGGAATAAGAATCTTCAATTTGGCTAATTCACCTTCCAGAGTGAGAGTAGAGAAAGTTCTTATTTGGCTCTGCAATTTTGGTTTATCAGTCACATTCCTTTATATAGAAGTACTTGGTTGACTAGTTGACGCAACCTCGGTTTGAGATATTCTTTGTGAAGTTTCAAGATTTCTTTTTCTAGAAGATTCGAAATTCTTCTTCTTAGAGACTTTATTTCGAAGAGTATCAAAGTTTTTCTTGGCCTCAGTTCCTTTCTTTGTTTCAGTAGCCTTCTTTGTTTCAGCAGGATGGGACTTACTCCTATTACAAACTTTGTATGTAAGACTCACTTCAATCTTCATTTCAAGAAGGTATGATCGAGGTTTAAATTCCATTTTGCCTCTTGGAGTACACACCCTAGAGGTTGTTAGAATGTACATGGATACACTACAAGGCACATGCTCACAAGAAGCTTAGGATTAGGATGACTCTCTATTGGCATTTACTATTACAGAGCATCTATAGGTGGCAATCAAATCCTTTTTTCCAGGCACCATAATAGTTCACAAAAGATGAGGTGGCAATATTTGATAGTTCTAGTAGTAGTGGCATTTTCATAGCTGCTGAGTGTTCCTCATCGAGGTTTGTGTCTTCAGTTTTGGTACATATTTTAAGCCAAGAAATCAACAGTCAATCCAAGATTTTTAGGTGTCAAATTATTATTCAAAAAGATTATTCTTAACTTCTCAAGGAATGAGGGAAACTAACCTTACAGGTGGCAGACTTCATCGAAGAGACAGAGGGCTGGTTTTAGTTTTGAATGGAATATTTCAAATATTGTATGGAAGATGCAAAGGATATATTTGAAAAAATATGAAGAACATCAACAACCAATTAATGGAATTCACATATTCTCAGGATCAAATTGGTATTTCCCATATTTTTGGCAAAGAATCAGTAAGGTGGCAGAGAGTTGGTTTATGACCTAACTTCCCAACATTTCAAGCAACTTTGAACAACATATTCAGTGCATCGAGATTTCAACTCAAGATTTTGAATAGTTTTAGTAAATTTATTTGTTATGAAAATGGATTTTGATCCATCGCAATAGAGAAAAGTTTGTTAGTTTTTCTTCTTTATATATTTACATGTGAAAAATTCATTGGGGCAGATTTTGTAATATGAGTAAGTCCCATCCTGTAAATTTTCTCACTGAGTTTCAAGTGATTGTTTGCAAAGTAATACAATACCAATTGTTCAAGATTCATGTGGTGTCTGAAATAGTGAAGTTTTCTCCTATTTTTATGTATTTTTCTGTTGTTTATCTTTCTCTACATTTTTGAGATTCTAGTTGTAAAGTAGAAAGTGATGAATAGGATTTGTTATTTAGATCACCCTATTCTGGTTGTGTTTACAATCTGTATGTTTTCCACTAAGGACAGATTGAGGAATTCTTAAATGCTCCTCGGTCTCTACCTAGCCTTAGATTCTCTTCCATTTCATAATCCTTTCAACATTCCAAGATCCATAGTAGTACATCTAGCTTGCCCTGTTTCACTCATGATTGAAACTTCTACAAATTTATCACCCAATTCTTTTGACTCCATTTCCCAATGGCCTTTTCCCTTTCTTTCCTCACAAAACCAATTCAAAAATACAAACTTTGAACCCATTAGCTAGCCTAATATCTATTAAAAAAAAGGTAAATAACACAGAGAGATCCCTCTCCGAGTCTTGGAGGGATAGATCCTTGACTCGAAGTGGTTTTGATGTTACCTCTGTGACTTCCCCCACAACCTTGGGAAATTTATAGAGTTATAACAAAATCTGGTGTCGAACTCCTTCATTGTTTAATTTTCCTTTTTCTTGATTTCATTCAACTATGCTAGTAGCATCCTACTATCCTTCTTTGTTGCTAATTTGCTTTTGAGAAACTTAGAAAAATCATCATAGTATTCCAAATGATTATAACATAGTCCTCTAAACCACCTCTGGGAATATGCAGTAAGAGACATGGCCAAAAGCCTCATTGAAACATATTCATGTTCTATTACTTCATTCAATAGATTCACACTTATTGCATATAGGTGGTCTTTTGGCATAATCACATTCTCTTCAAAAAACTTTGGAAACCACTTATGAATTTCCCTAGGCATGGTGTCGGGATACCCATCTATAGAAACCAAGTTCAATTTATTTAAAAATATATTCTAACACATATATGTGTCACACTACTAAGTGTCACACTTAAGTCTCGCAGTTTACCAATTTTTGCACTTAAGTGTTGCAATTTCATCACCATGTGGGAATATTTTTCATAATGCCTAGACATGTTGGGGAAGAAATTTATCATTTGATGGTTGAAATATTGTATTCCACGTTAAGTTATTGGTGTTTTTTAAATATCATCGCTCCCCTACCCATACGCAAAGGAGGATGAACCCTTTTCATCGCTCCTTGCTTAACTTCATGGGAATGATAATATCACCATATGCTTAGTTCTAGGAGAGCAATGAAGTGGTTATAACCATCATACCTTATATTGAGAGGTTTTTTTCAGTTATTTTTCATTTTGTTAGGGGTTGTTTGGAGCTACCATTTATCCAAGGCAAGGTCATTATTGTGTGTTAAACGAATTCCACATTTGATGTTATCCTCTCCTCAAATTATCTTATGGTTGTTATGCATCAACTCCTATATAATGAACGTAATTCTTGGGTGAAAGGGAGGAAGAAATTTAGAGTATTGTACCATTGATCTTGTGGCTTTCAAAGGTTTTGAAAGGAGATATTGGAGGAGCTATTGCAACATCAACACCAAAGTTGCAATTTCTTTATTGCTTTCCATATAATATAGTTTGGCCTATATCCCTCATGTTTATATTTCTTATTGTGTGCATGTCTATTTTTTCTTAGTTAAATATAGATATATCTAGTTTGTGTAACACTATATTGTATAAGAAGAAAGTATTGTTTTGTCTCTTGTAGGATTTGTCCTACACCGGGACCTTGGACGTTAAGATAAAGAGATGGAACAATGAGGAAAAAATACTCAAAGGAGGTAGGTCATATATCCCATTCTCTCATCTTCTCTGCTCATTTCATTGAGGGCATACATAATAAATTTAATGGGAAATTAGGGAACCATTTTTTACCTTTTGTCTTGTGTCAAAGGAGTCTCGATCCAAGAGGGGTTTTACCTATCCATAGAGGAAAATTTTTCACAACAAAAATTGGTGTCTCCAATGGGGATCACTAATTTTAATATTTCCTTAGTCTTTTATATCCCTTTGAATTTTTATTTGTTTCTTTATATTTTTTTATTGTATGCATATTATTTAAATCTCCCCCTACCTCATCATCATTGGGAAGATTACTCAGTCAAGAACATGACCCTTTCTCAGATATGGGTGAGGTTTGTGTGTTTTCACGACTTTATAGACCTTATTCCACTTATAAGCGAATACAAGGGAATAACATCGTAATTATCCCCATTTATTAATGTCTTGGGGAGCCATGAAACCTTTATCATTGCCATGTTTGCAGTATTGGAGTGGTGTTAATATTCTCTCTGGCTGGAGTTTGATCTTGCCTTACCTCTTTTCTCTCATATTTCTATATTGGAACATTATCTTAGAGTCTGTCATGCATGGTTATGGGTTTGACTGATTAAATCTTAGTGATTATCATATTTTTATTGCCTCCTTCGAGTTTCCATGTCCTATCAAATTGTGAAGTGCACATGATTTTCCTAGGTTAACTTGATCCTTTGGTTGAGTTTATGTCATCGGTAGTTTTATCCTTATCATTTGTAGGCATTCAATTTTTTGTCACTTTGATTCCAAGGCCTCGTAGGTGTTTTACTTGTTTTGTTTTGGAGTCCCTTTCATTGATTTGGGGATTTCATGTGCTTCATTAACCCTTGTTTTCGAGTTTTTCACTCTTATCCTCCTGGGAAAAAAAATTCTTCCTTCAGTGCACTCCTGAACTCTTTGGCCTTACTACAACTTTGCATTGATATTTGATCTTTTCTACTTGATCCTTGAGATTTCAAAAAGTGGTTTTCCTTTACTTTGCATTTTTGGGTTCTTGTTTGAATCTGTGTTGGAGGAATTCTTGCAATTGAATTCTTTGAGTTCTTGTCGACTTTTTGAGTGCATGTTTTGTTTTCATATTTTTTCTTTGTCATCCTTTGCATCATCATTGAAATTATTTCGTTTTGTTTGAAAGCAAGGAAGAAAAAAAGATTTGCATTTCAAGTTATTTTATTGCATTTGAAAAATAAACAAAACAAAATCTTGCTAGAGGAGCATGCTCAAGCTCGCAATTCAGAGAGAAGTAAATTCCATTTGGAATATGCATATGCGAAAGAAAATGACTCTCCTCTTTAACATATTTTTTAAAACTAGAAGTCGACTCAATATTGTTATTGAGTCAAGCCTAGCACATCTTGATTTAATTAGTTTTAGGAAAAGGTTTGGGAAAACATTGAGAGTTGTAGGATCAATAATTGGCTTCAATAAGGCTTAGAATTGGGCTCTTTGTGAAAAATTTATATGTGCAACAAATCAGGCTAATAAATCTTAGATCAGTGATAATGTTATAAAGAAGTGAGATGAGGCAATGTGAGGAAACAAAATTGTAAGACAATCAAAGAAATTAGTAACTCAGTATTCATAAACCTTTTATAAATATGAGTTAAAGACTCGAATAAGTCTGTGGAAAATAATACAACATACCCTACACAGAATCCCTCTCAGCACAAAAAATGCATACATATATCGTATAGTAGCATTGCATATTCGAGTAGAAGAAAAAGAAAATGATTTACAAAGAAATAAGAGGACAAAATGAACATACACTTTATTATGAGCTGAAATCCTTACATAGAATTATGGTGGAAAAAAGGTTTTCAAAATAGTACATGAAATTCCAATTACAGAGATCAAACCTCTCTGCAACTCACTCTTAGTCCCTCAGACTGAACTCCCCCTTTACCATACGATTTTACATGATATTTATAGATCTATAAGGTAACAACTAGATCCTCCAAGTTTGGATCTAATATACTCAAAACAGAGATAGATGACACCTCCTAGGCTCAAATATTCACTTTGTCAAATCAACAAGATTACAAAAAATCTTGAAAATCAGTCCCATACCTAAAATCTAGGGTTTGAAATTTAGAGCATTAAATAGATTCAAATCAGATAAAATATTTGAGGATGTTTATAAAAAATATCCTCCTTGAACATCTATGTGTGCTCCTGAATTGAAACCTCCTCTTGGCACATGTGGAATCAAACTAAGGGCTAACTATCCCCTTTCACAATATATGGCGAATTTCGAAAAATTGAGTTGTAAAGATCTAATTGTATCTCCCAAAACGTGACACCTGTGTAAAACCTAAGGGAGTTTTTGTATAATATGAGATTGTTCTTTAGAAAAACCTCTTTCGGTTTTTCAAACTGTCTCTCCATCTCTTCTTAATCTGCTCCCAAATATGATGACTATAATAATAAAATTCATGTATTTTCAAATCTAAAAAATGAGTTGTAAATATTAGCTTATATCGCACAAACCATGACACCTATGTGAAAATAGAGGGAGGTTTTTGTATATGATATTGTTTTTGATCCTCTCAATATGTGCTCAAAGTGGATGACTAAAACAAGAAAATTCATTTATTTTCAAATCTGAAAAATGAGCTATAAATATCTTCTTTATCTGTCAAAAAATAACACCTGTGTAAAAACGAAGAGAGGAATTTTTATATGCACTCGTTCTTGAGAAAAACCTCTTTTTATTTTCACAAATTTCTCCTTGTTTGGCGAGATACCAAGATTTAACTTGAGTACAAAAATATTCATTTCTAGAAAATCTCCTATTTTTTACAGTCTATTTTCGGACTTTCGTATTCGACAAATTTCGTGCAACGATTGCGAAGAAGATTAACAACAAAATTTCATGGAGCCGGAGTAAATATGGAGCATCGATTCTAGTGAACATGTGTGAGTGGATGGTTGTGTCTGGAAAACCATCTATCTGGGAGATCCAAAGTGTGGAGTATTCAATCCACCTGAAGGTCTGAAGACTGGAGTAGATCATCATCGTTGATCGAGAGGGGACACGTTGAAACAGATCTCATATTTTGGAGAATTATTACTCTAGAGTATTTGAGTGTATGTTTGGTGGAGTCGAGAACTTCGAAAGCTTCGGAGTCTAGAGAATATGCTAGTTGTTGGAGCTAGGACACATGTGTCAGCATATTGATGATAGTTCGTAATCTCGACAGTCTGGGAGAAAGGACATGTAAAGTGTCATGGATCGAGAAATTTAGAGGCTTGAAGACCATATTCCATCTTGACCGTCC
Source organism: Picea mariana (assembly GCA_032191745.1). NCBI lineage: Eukaryota > Viridiplantae > Streptophyta > Pinopsida > Pinales > Pinaceae > Picea > Picea mariana. Next base: position 127,103 of record JASDQU010245360.1, on the reverse strand, counting down.
ATTTAAGAGGGACACATGGTGCTAGATCTCGGAGTGCAGAGGTTTGGTAATCCGAAAGACTGGATGTGAGAGTTGCTTTGGTTTGAGAACTCCTGAAGGCCATAGTTAATCTAAACCATCAGTTGAAGAGGACAAGTGGATCACATATATGACCTCCTCTAGTTTGGTGTTCGAAAGAAATCGAAGTTGAACAACGAGAATTCTTGAAGCGCGGAGTCCCATAACGAATCATGGGCATTTATTTTTTGGAAGCACGTGGTCTATTGGATCATTCCCTATGAATATTCGTTGATTCAACACTCCAACAGATTTGTGGAGTGGTGCTTCGAAAATCCCCGAAGCCGAGAGTTTTGAAGGTAATTACAGTCATTGGTTGTTGGAGGCACGAGAGTCATAGATCGCCAATTCGACATTCGATGATTCAGGAGGAAGTGTGGTTTGTGCTGCGAAAATATTTGAAGCCCGGATCGTGGAGTGGATAGGGACCGTTGATCCATAGAGAGATCATAATCGTCCAATCCAAGATTCCGGCATTTAACACTTCATGAGTGTTGTTTATTAGAGTGGGAAGATTCGATGAATCCCAAATTCCCAAAGATAATTTGAGCCATTGATCTCGGAGAATTGGGGACCATTGATCCTTGCCATTTTTTGGCTATTCGGAGGAGTTGAGGTTTTGAAACTCCCATAGCCCAGAGCTTGGGAGTGACGAAATACCCTGGTGTGTTTGGTGCCTAGTTTTGAGCTCGTGGTCATATGCAAATTTTGGCTGAAGCAAAGGGGCTAGGGCCCAAATATGATTTTAAAGGAAAAAGGGGCTTATGATAGAAAAAGAGCTCGCGGGTTTTTACGGAACCTGGACGAAGAGGTAAAGGGACTTGTGTAAAGATTTTTGGGAGCTCAACAGGGGACCGAGAGCCAATTCATCTCCTTAGATCTGAATGATCCTAAACCAAGAGGTCGTGTAGACCTTAAGAGGTGGTAGGGNNAGGCATACTAATCTTTAAGGTGTCCTGTAAAGTAGAAATAATAGGGTAAAATTACAAATATTACACACTATACTAAGTTTGATTGGTTACCTTGGTCATTACCACTAAAACTTGTTAACTTGTGTGATGTGAGATTGCAAGGGAAAAGACGTGTATTAACTTTATGGCTCCAGTACGTAATGGCCTACCATGACAGAACAATATCCAATCTAATTTCCCCAAGTGTCTCGTATCACAAGGTTGGATGTAAGATTTTACAATTATTAAGGCTACTTACGAGTTGATGGGATCTAGTTCTGTCATTGAGTGAACCAGATAGCTTTACAACCATTTCCCATTCATTATGTCATTCGTTTTTGTCCGGAAGACTTTTCCTCTCGTTGACAGAGAGGTTTGATGATGTTGCTTTGTTTCCAAGGATAAAAGATGTTAAAACTTATGGAAACCATAGAAGAACTAGGTAAGGTTATCTGCTATTTCCCACATCTTCGTTTGAATTTGTTGCAATAAATGGTAGTTTAGATACTAGAATAGTTTATGGCTATGTCACAATTTACTCCTTTATCTATGAGTACGGTGAAATATCTGGAGAGGGATCATAATATCTCATTTTCATTGTATACAAAGAATAAAAATGATATCCAAAAGTTTGATATCTATTCCTTTACCTTTTATTGGTTTATCTCTTGTCCCCTCTCGATCGCATTAGACCCTCGTCTAAGAGTTAGCATACGTTTTCTTTAAAAAAGGGTTTTTTGTTTTCTTTGTTATATATATATATATATAAAATGTGTTTGTTTTCTTTGTTATATATATATATAATGTCATTAGGTATTAATGTTGGATTTCATGCTCTCTTATCAATGATACTTATCTCATTTTGCCACACATAGTAAAACCTCTCGCTGGGTTAGTTTTAGAGAAAGACTATTTGTAAACTGTGGATTTGGTAGACGGTAGTTGAATCTTAAGTAACTCGAGTTCACAGTATTCAATGGTTGTACTATGGTTGTACTCTTTCTTGACATGTTTTATTATAAGTTTTAAATACAATATTTTGGAAATATGATATGTTTTCTTGTGTCTATACAAAGGGAGTCTCTCTGTAATTTCTTCATGTCGTCGTCTTTAATAATAACTTTCCTTTAAACATATGTTTCATTTCTGTTTTGAATTTGCTTTGTTTTAAAAATAATTTTATGTTCTTAATCAATGGATAGAATTAAACCTAATGATGGGTCTCTCATGTGGGAGGGAACCCATCAGTTCTTTCTTGGTTGCCTCCTCCCTACACACTCACACTCATAGAATCCTCTAGGAGTTCAAAACGTCATGACCAAGTGTTAAACCGGTACCAAAATTTACACGAAAATGTCTGCGTTACTCTGAGGGTAGGAATACAAAACAACTGACTCAACTAGATTTTGTAATTAGAAGATAAGCAATTAGAACCTTCTTTACATAGAACACTTCAGGAGATAAGCAATTAGAACCTTCTTTACTTATTAACTATCTTGAACTTTACTATGTTTATTCTAAAAATTTTACTTGAAAATTCTCATATGAATTTCCTTTTGTCTTTTAGGTGAGGAGAATGAGTGCATCACCACTTCCCTTTGCCAAAAGTAGAACTCCTTTCGAAAAGGTACTCGGGTTCTTTTTCTTGGAACGCATGTCCTAAATCCCATAAAATTTGTAATTGTTTTAATATGTATTGTTCCACTTTGTATCTATTTAACTAAATTCTTTCATTACATATGTTTTAACTTCACATTGATTGATTTTTTAAATCGATTTAGTATATTCGAATTCACATATATCTTCATTCCTATTCCAAAGGAATATGTATTGGTAGATAGTAATACTTTGTAATTAAATTTATCTTATTACTAATACAAGTATTTTCCTTCGTCGCAACTAGTAAACAACACTTTGGCTATAGTATCGATATAATGTTTAAAGTATAACTTAAAACTAAGTATTTTCTAAAGCATTCCTTTATTGAAGATTAAATATAATTNTGTTTTCTTGTGTCTATACAAAGGGAGTCTCTCTGTAATTTCTTCATGTCATCGTCTTTAATAATAATTTTCCTTTAAACATATGTTTCATCTCTATTTTGAATTTTCTTTTCTTAAGAATAATTTTATGTTCTTAATCAATGGATAGAATTAAAGCTAATGATGGGTCTCTAATGTGGGAGGGAACCCATCAGTTCTTTCTTGGTCGCCTCCTCCCTACACACTCATAGAATCCTCTAGGAGTTCAAAACGTCATGACCAAGTGTTAAACCAGTACAAAAATTTACACGAAAATGTCTGCATTACTCTGAGGATAGGAATACAAAACAACTGACTCAACCAGATTTTGCAATTAGAAGATAAGAAATTAGAACCTTCTTTACATAGAACACTTCAGGAGATAAGTAATTAGAACCTTCTTTACTTATTAACTATCTTGAACTTTACTGTGTTTATTCTAAAATTTTTACTTGAAAATTCTCATATGAATTTCCTTTTGTCTTTTAGGTGAGGAGAATGAGTGCATCACCACTTCCCTTTGCCAAAAGTAGAGCTGCTTTCGAAAAGGTACTCGGGTTCTTTTTCTTGGAACGCATGTCCTAAACCCCATAAAATTTGTAATTGTTTTAATATGTAGTGTTCCACTTTGTATCTATTTAACTAAATTCTTTCATTACATATGTTTTAACTTCACATTGGTTGAATTTTTAAATCGATTTAATATCTTCGAATTCACATATATCTTCACTCCTATTCGAAAGGAATATGTATTGGTAGATAGTAATACTTTGTAATTAAATTTATCTTATTACTAATACAAGTATTTTCCTTCGTCGCAACTAGTAAACAACACTGTGGCTACAATGTCGATATAATGTTTAAAGTATAACTTAAAACTAAGTATTTTCTAAAGCATTCCTTTATTGAAGATTAAATATAATTGAGTCCTCTTATTCCTACTCTATTTTTGTACCATGTTGCTAAGGACAATACTAATACACAATGTTATTTTCCAACTGTTTAAATTTTTTGTTTCCTCTTATTGCTTGCATTATCTCATGATTTACTTTGTAAATTCATAGTGTCAGAATAACGTTAGAGAACCCTTATTCTCACATTTCGTTGACATTATTAAAATTCATTCTTCAACTTGCATGAATTATTTAAAATAATTATGTGAATGTCTAATCATTTATAAACACTATATATTGTATGTGGTATTTTTTCCAAAACTAAGATTTTTGTATGACAGTAACAAAAATTAATTATTCTTTTTTCTGAGGGTTATAGCTAGAATATAAAATTATGTGTAGTGTATCTATGAATCACAGTGTAACTATTATTTTTTTGCAACATGCATACACTTATATCAATTTAAATCCTGTAGCATACACATAAAATGAACTCATTAATTCCTAGATGTGTAATATAAATACATCTATACATCTTTAATTCTGTAGTATACACAAATTTAATAGCTAAATATAAATCCACACACACACACAGATATGTGTGTGTGTGTGTGTGTGTGTGTGTGTGTGTGTGTGTGCGTGTGTCTAGTATAAACAACTAGTATACCTCTATTTATGTAGTTTTAAGTTAACAAATTAGATTCTACATAATGAAAAAACACATCTATATAGTTCAGATTTTTATAGCTCCATACAGATCCATAATCTACATAATGGTAATTGGTTAAACAAAATGCATAAAATTCGGTAGCTTCATGTTATTGAAATGATCCAAGAGGAAATCAAACAAATATACATATATATAAACCTTGATGCTGGGAAAACAAATGGAACATCCACATTCCGAGCAATCGTAGATACTGAACAACCACAATTACTTGTCCTGATCACCCCCTAGCTTGACAAGGACTCTATAATGGAAAATTGAACATCACTCATTATCTATTGTCTCTCTATACACTCCATAAAATCATTTTCCTAAGACCATCTATTCTTATAACAGAAAATAGTCATTTTCGCAACATACTAAGCAACATCCTGCCTCACACATATGTTGTACATATCTTATTTTCCATTTCCTATGACTTTTCTATCCATTTACCTCCTTTATAAATTCACATATTTACAAATCCCTTATTTTTAGGGGCTTCCATTGATAGAAATTGACTTCTCACACTTGTAAAAATCATCTTCGAGTTAACTCAAAAATTTTCGCCACTCATGGAGTCATAATCATCTACTTTTAGCCTGGTTGTTCCACTTGTTTTATAGAATTTAATTTATTAAAAACTTGTCTCATACATGTGTCCAACAGTCACAAAAATAATAATTACATCCTTTCACAATTTATAATCTGAATTTCCATAAATGGAAATCTATTTTTAAATCAACAATTCTAAAATAAATTGTTTTAAATATTTGAGGATGTCACACTTGTTTGTCGTGCAATTAGATCTTTTTGACTAATAAAATGTTTCAAACCACTCTTATCTTTCAAAAATAAGAATTTCCTTCCCATTAAGTAGTGTCGCCACATTTTCAGTGCATGAATTAAAACTCCTAACTTCAGATCTTGAGTTACGTAATTGATTTCATGTTCCTTCGATTTTGGTGCTACATAACAAATTACGTGTCCATCGGGGCCACCAAGAAGGGCATCCCCCTTCCTTGTCAACTAGTAGAAACTTCTATTGTAATCTGATCTCACCAGTACAGGAATCATGGCATTCTAAAAGAATGTACTACGTTAATTTCTAATGTTTGTTAGTGCTAGTTAGTTTATATATTTGTAATAAATACTTCATCAGTATAGTAAGAAAGGATATGTCTAAATAAATTGTTAGTTAGTTTGTGTTAGTTCTTTCCCGTTGGAAACTTCTCTTGCGAGATAGTCGCAAAAAATAAAAGAAACAATTAATTTTGTAATAATTCACCCTTCATTATTAAAGCGGACATTTTTCTCTAATACATTTGATGAAGTTCTTTTGAATCTTCTCATCTCTCATTTTCTGCGTGTAATATTTTTTTGTTGCGTGAGTTTTTGAGATCGCTATGCACCATAGGAATTGGTGATCCCTCTCTTGTGATCATTTGTTGATTGTTGCATGGGTGTTTATGAAGGCAATGCACATTGGTTAAATGAATGCCCCCTCCTCTATTTTCCCCTTCATTTTAGTTTGTTGTAGGGGAATTGTTTAATTGGAAAAGGAAGGTGCACTTATCTCTCTCAGTGAAGTTGTTGGTATTGAATGCACCCTCCACAAAATTGATGTTCCCTGTATTAAATTGAGTCACCCTTGTTGAGTTCATCCTCTTATCATATCAATTGGTATAAGATCTTGGGCCTTGGGGAAGTTTCCAGACATAAAGAAGAAGGAGAAGACCGAGTTCATCCACCAAATTCACAAATAGTTTTATTTTTTTGGGGATCTTCAACTCTTTCTTCATGCTCTTCTCAGAGCGTCGTAATCACCCTTCTTAGGGTTCTTATGCACCTTTTCATTGGTGCATCAATGTGCCCTTATCAGGGTTACTCTCATGTGCTCGTCAGGGTCTCTTACATGCTTTCATATCATGTCACCTTGAAGAGAACTCTGCAATGAGGATTCCATTACAACCACAAAAATTCTTATTGAAGAATTCACACCGGCTCTCTATCAACTAATTTGACTCCAACATCACCAGAATCCAACGACCATTCAGTTGGACACCCATTTTCAATTACCCAATTTCATTAGATACATTAATGGTGAGACATACGATTCTTGGATATGTAACCTCTCCACATACTTTAAGACTTCCCTCGAGATGGGAGAATACACTGAATTTAATATAGACAACCTCCAACTCAAAGGAATAACATAAACCTGGTGGGACACACAATTGGAAATATCTGAATTGATCATGGAGCTCGATACCCTGCCTTCTCCAAAAAATGGCGGTATCAATTCTTGGGATGCATTCTATCATGCATTCCAGGAACACTTATACCCTCTAAGATATATTCATAATATTCTCACCAAGTGGTTGAAACTACACCAACTTGCCACTCAGTCATTTCAAGTATCCATTGACATCTTCTACAAGTTACGCATCTAGCTCCATATCAATGAGTCAGACGAGGTATTAATAATTAAGTTTAATTCTGGTCTCTTGTTTCCTCTCTAGAGGGAGGTAGATAGTTTGGACAATGATTATCTAGAAAAAGATTTCTTATTGGCTTTGTCCATAGAAGGTAAGGTAATCCATCACATCTGATATCCACGAAACTGAACCCAAGATGACAACCCACCTGCTTGTCATACTCACTATTATCCTTCTTCCTCTTCGGTGACCAAAAATGCAGTTTGGTGTAATTTTCACAATACCAACTCCCATAACTCTATCGAATTTCGAGCCATTAAATATATATGCCCCCATCAAACCTTGGTTGCATATGTCACACCCATTGATTTTCCTGAGAAACTAGAAGTCATCTCTCTCACCAACCCCACGATAGTCAACCCATCTCACATTCTAATGACTACGCCCAAACCAGGTTGCAGTAATGTTCCCCTCTTTATCCATAACTACCAAATTAAACATGAACTCACCACTATCATTTTGGAAAATGGTAGCCAAAAAAATATAGTCTCCGAAGACTTAGTCCAACACATGCAACTTCCCACCAGCCCCCACCCGGATGCATATCAACTTGGATGGGTAGAAAAGGGGGGACACCGCATCACTATCATCAGGTGTTGCACCACAACTTTCACCATTGGCCCCTTCCACAACACCGCGGTCTGCAATGTTTCACCTTTAGACTATGTTGACCTCTTACTGGGTCTCCCATACTGATAATACCGATAAGTTGTTTACCTTTCCAAACCCCATCAGTACAATCTTCAACATGAAGGATGCACCTATGTGCTTACTTCAACGCCTCATATTCCCCCCTCTCCTCCCCATTGCTTTGTGGAAAAGAAGAAACTAACCATGTCATTCACCATAGAGACTTTTCTCTCTATTTGGCCCGCCATGTTCAGCCCAAGAACCTCACTAATCTGACACCTCCCACCATACTCCCTCTCCTCCTAGAGTTTTTCAATGTTTCTCAGTCTCCCTCAAGGTTCCCACCCTCTTGATCCATTTCTCAATCCATTGATATTATTCATGATGCATCACTACCCAATGCTCTATAATCTCGACCAGTTACCCAAGACACTATCGAACGTACTCTAGTTACCTCTTACCATGCCCTCAGCCAAGCCACAATTAAATACCATTATCCATTACCTTGGATTTCCTCTCAATTTGTCATTGGAGCAATGTGTAAACAGGGAGGTCACCCGGTGAATTACCACTCCGAGACCCTGTCCAAAACAAAATTTAAGTACCACCACTACGCCAAAGAATTCTACCTCATAATGAAGGACTTGAAAAAGTGGTTCCCTTACAACAAGGCCACTCACTCTTTGAATGAATTCTTACCTTTCGAGGTCTAACTTGGATTTCATCGTTTGGCTCCCACATAGATGCCTCTCATTTTCACTACGTCATGATCAACACATCAATAATGAGAGCAATAGGCTAAACATAGTGGCATTGATAATTTATCATAGGCATACACTACAGTCGCAACTTCCTTGAAAGTAACACAAGATCATTCCAAGCAACATCATGTTTCATACATGGTCGGTAGAAAATTCCAAACTTGAGTGACAGGCCAAGTGCATGACAATCGAGGAACGAAAGTTGTAGTGTCCCCAAGGCCAAGCCCCATTGTAAACCATGTTCTGTAGGGAATTGTAATTATGTTTTATAGGCTGGTGAGACAAGTTTTTTTTTATAAGCTTGAGGCTTATGTCTTTGTTAGGCCAGGGAGCCTGAGTGTTGAAGGCCAGGATCCTGTTGTTGTATATGTAATCACGCAGAACAATTAATAAAATATAAACACCGCCATGTGTAGACTGACCACAATGAATGAGTGAAGGGGGACTAAGCATCCATAGGGTGGGCAAGGAATTAGGGGATGGAAGGTGGAAAAGAGGCTAAGTGTTGAGCCTAGGGGGCTTAAGCCTGGGAATAATAATATTTAATATTATTCCAAAAAGAACATGTGCATGTTATGTTTTACTTTTATCCTAAGTTCTTGGCAAGGGAGAACATGCAAGGGAGATGCGTGCTAGTGGAACACATGCAGTTTCATGGATGACAAGTGTCAACCCTGACGCATGCGAATAAAACAGCCAGGATGAGCCGTGAGAAGGTTCCTCCCCCATTCTACCCGATTGTCTGAAGGCGTACAGAGCCCTCGATAGTACTACCAACCCGACTCCTGCAGAGAACCTTCGTGCGTCCTTGTGATTTGAAAAGTCTATGTCTGGCTCTGAGAAAAATGGTGTGTATATTCCCTGAACGAGAAGCCTACATGGATTTGGGAAAGAGTCTGTGTTTGTTCTGGAAAGTTGGTACATCCCTTCTTTGTTCTAAACCAGGAGTCTAAATCGACCCCTACATGGACGTGTAGTGTTTGATCCTGTGTGGCTTGTTGGCCAGTTTGTTCAACACTCTCTCCAGGTGAGAGAGGTAGTTGAGGTTGGAAAACTAGGTTGTTGGACCTGGGAGCGACTCCCTCCAGGTGAGAGAGTGCGTAGAGGAAGGAGAGAATTCCTGCAAGGAACCTTGTAGCTGCCATAAAGCCCGGACACTTCCGGTCCGGCCTGTTCTTGTAACCCAAGGCAAGGGAGATTAGTAGCCAAAGGACTGTCCAGGTGACAGAGAAGGTGTATACTCCTAGGGTGGGATAGGCATGTCGGGAATGAGGGTCTGTGGGCAGTGAGAAAGGGAGGTTTCTTGGAGAGAATCCCTTCCTTGTGGTTGTGTGTTGTTTTCCCTGTAACCTCAGCCTAGCCTAGGATTCCTTGTCTTGGGGTGGAGCTTAGTCCTAGCTCGGGGGTGACCCATTGCTGAGCTGATGAGAAATGTCGTCTAAGGCTGGGAGGTTTGTCGAAGGCATGCACTTGGTTGGTGGATTCTACCACTTTTAAAAGATAAGTATTTGATTATGTTTCAACCATGTTTTGCATGACTCTACTACTTATGTTATCATGATTTCCGTTGTGTATATGAATTAATATGGAATGTTATGGATTGTTAATTATAGCAAAAATAATATTTTTTACTCTGTGCTTAAATGAGTTTAATTGTTTAAATGTGTGTGTATTCTATAATCCCTGTATGGGTTATGTATAGAGTGGTATTATAACCTTCTCTTAATAGCGATTAAACCTTGGTAGCCAGATAAAGAGGGCGCTGCAGTTTGGTATCAGAGCCAAGGTTTTGACACTGAGCCTAGATGGGCTAGTGGAGCGATCTTTGGACGAGAATGCGAAGGGAAATTGGGTCTCGAAGGCCAATTTCGGACCTTGGTGTGCTCCAAAGTGTCAAGAAGTTACTTGACAAGTTTTTTTAAGCTCAGAAGGTATAGCGGTGTTATGAAACCGCGGCCAATATGGTATGAGTCCACAGGGAGAGAGGACTCCACGCCAGAAGTGTAGGAGCTTTAGGATCTGTTCGGAAGGGAAGGTGGACCCTCATGACCATTAGATTTGGAAAGTGTGCACGGGGTTTAAAGCCCTTTGGAATTGCACAGGAGTGTGGAAATTGCAATATGCGAAATCCTGAATTAGTTAGGAACCATCTGAGTCGTCAGATCTCGGCTAGAAAACCCGACATCCATTGGATCTGTCAAGAGATATCCGAGGGTTAAAACCCTAGTGAATAGGGGCAAAGCCCCGAAATAGATCTAGACCGTCCGAACAATGGAGGCCACGTCCGATGATATTTCCCATTTCGGGAAATCAGGAATCGCAATATTGGGAGTCGTGGTAACAAGGGATTAGAACATTCCATTGTGGAAACCCCGAAGCAGTCGTGGTTCATCCAATTTGAGAAGGCCACGTGTCATGAGATTTCCCATTTTGGGAAATCAGGAATCACAATATTTGGAGTCCTGGTAACAAGAGATCGGGACTTCCCATGGTGGAAGCCTTGGAGCAGTCATGGATCGTTAGAATTTTAAAAGTCGGGGTTTGGAAAAGAAAGCAAGTTTGAAAGCCTCATGGGACAAAAACCCGAAATCTGAAGTCTCGAAATCCTGAAGTGTCGAAAATGAAAGTTTCGAAAACCCAAAAATTGCAGAGCCGAACGAGAGCTTAGAAAACTTATTTGAATCAAAATGTTTTTTGTTTTGTTCGTATTGGCTTATAAATGTTAAGGATTTTTCCTGAAGGTTTAATGGCCTGAAAAAACTCGAATTTAATTGCACAGTGCATGTGCAGAGTTGAACGAAGGTCAGGACTCCAGTTAAACAACGCTGAGTATGGAGTGGGGAAAGGTGCAGATTACCCCCGAAACAAAAGACAAACAGGAAGGAAAGGATGTCAATATGGGAGTGGAAGGATCAAACTCCAATGGGCATGGAAAAGAGAAGGATAAGGAAGGACACATAATGAAAATCATTGAAGGATTGCAAAGAGAGGCCATGGCTCAATGAGCTGATAGTCGAAAGCTCATGAAAGTCAGGGATCAACAGGGTGAATTAAAACTAAAATTTTTGAAGAGCTTGGAAAGAATAGAGAAGAAACTCAAGAAGGGAAGAGACTCAAGTACGATGGAGAGTCGTAGAACCCATGGGAGAAGAAGAAGGTCGAGGAGTGGTAGCCGACATCTTAGTGTCTCCCAAATACATTCTGACAGGAAGACACACAATAGTTCAAGCCCGTCCCCTACCAGAAAACATAAAAAATATGGAAAGGAGGAATTGAAAGGATAGATGAACAAGATTAAGCCTCCAACATTCGATGGAGAACATAAGAAGGAGGAAGATTCCAAGACCTGGTTGCATGGCATGACGAAATAATTCCAACTACAAAATTATTCTACCTGTGCAGAAGGAAGAATTGCAATGTACCAACTGAAAGGAAAAGCATCCATGTGGTGGGATCAGTTTGTGCAGGTGCAACACATAGAGAGAAAGAGGTCAATGGAAGGAATTTAAGAGGTATTTCGAGAAGAAATACCTGACTAAAAGATACTATGACAGAAATATGAAGGAGTTCTTCGAACTCAAGCTAGACAACATGACTATTGATGAGTATGAATGAAGTTTCTTAGAAATACTGAAGTATGTTCCATTCATCAATGATGAGGCTATCAAGATTCAGAGATATCTGAGTGGACTACCACCTTCCATGAGTGACAAGATTCAATATCATGATCCTAAGACCATGGAAGAAACAATAAGAAGGGAGAAATACTTGTATGAATAGCAAGGAGAAAAGCCCATCCTTCGGAAGGCTTGGAATGATGAGAGGAAGATTAAGAAGGAACAAAGGCAGAAGGGAAGAAAGCCTTCCTTTTTCAGAAATAGTCCTTGGGGACAGTCATCTTTTAGAGAGCCCAGGAAAGTTGAAGGGAGTGAACAGGTGCCAAGACCTCCACCTATGGAGTGTTGGGGTGGTAAAGGGAATCATAGGTACCAATACTGCCCCCACAGAAAAGACAAAGCAAGAACTGTCCATACTGTTTAGCAATCTAGAAAAATGGAGGATATGGGCAGCAGAATGCGGAGGATCTACGCAGCCCTGGACAAAAAGCAAGCATAATTTCAATCGCACATGATTGAAGTGGAAGGTACGATCAACAACCGACCACTTGTTATTTTAATTGATTTAGGGGCTATCCATAGTTATGTAGATCCTAGAGTGGTGGAAAGTTTGCATCTAACAAGAAGAAAACATGAGAAGTCTTGGTTAGTGCATTTTTCCACAAGGACCAAGAGGAAGGTCACTGAATTGGTTAATTCCTATTCAGTGGACATGAAAGGAATGAGCACTAAGTCTGAATTGAACATTCTGCCATTAGGCTCATACGATTTCTTAATTGGGATGGACTGGTTGGACCAGCACCATGCCCTTCTGTATTGTCATAAGAAGAGGTTTACATGCCTGAATGAGGAAGGAAATCTAGTAACAGTCCAAGGAATTCCCAGAGACGTGGCTGTTAGGGAAATCTCAGCCATGCAGCTGAAGAAATGTTACCGAAAAGGCTGTCAATTATATGCATCTCGGGTGGAAGAAGCATCCCGAGATGAAGTCTCGAACCTGGAATACCACAGAGTACTCAAAGAATTCAAGGACATATTTCAGGAGGTACTTATACTACCTCCGAAGAGGGACATCAATTTTTCTATAAATTTGATGCCTGGAGCAGCTCCAGTTTTGAAGGCTCCTTATAGAATGAGTACACCGGAGATGAAAGAGTTACAATTGCAGCTCGAAGAGGTACTAAAGAAAGGTTACATTCACCCTAGTGTGTCACCTTGGGGAGCCCTAATCATATTCATGAAGAAGAAAGATGGGATGCTGAGACTGTGCATTGATTTTCGACAGTTGAATAAGGTCATTGTCAAGAACAAGTATCCTCTACCAAGGATTGATGATCTTTTTGATCAGTTGAAGGATGCAAAAATATTTTTGAAAATAGATCTCTAATCAGGATATCATCAAGTGAGAATAAAAGATGGGGACATTAGCAAGACTGCCTTTAGAACAAGGTATAGTCATTATGAATTCACAGTGGTGCCGTTTGGACTGACAAATGCACATGTTGTTTTCATGTGCTTAATGAATGGAGTGTTCAGAAATTATTTGGACAAGTTTTTCATAGTCTTCCTGGATGATATCTTGGTGTATTCCAAGATAGAGGAAGAACATGAGCAACACCTGAGAATGGTGTTGCAGGTGTTGAGAGAACATCAGTTGTATGCAAAACTGAGCAAGTTCTCTTTTTATCAAAGGCAGATCCATTACTTGGGGCACATTATATCAAAGGAAGGGATCATTGTGGATCCTGAGAAGGTACAGGCCATTCAAGAATGGCCAGTGCCAAGGAATGTGGAAGAAATTAGATATTTTATGGGTCTGGCAAGCTACTATAGGAGGTTCATAGTTAGATTCTCAAATATAGCTCATTCTATCACTTCCTTGCAAGGGAAGGAGAAGAAGTTCCAGTGGACTGAAGAATGTGAGAGCAGCTTCCAGCGATTGAAGCAGCTGCTACCTAGTGCTCCAATCCTGAATATTGCAGATCCAAATAAGGATTACGTAGTGTGCACAGATGCGTGTAAGGAAGGGTTGGGAGGAGTTCTCAGCCAAGAGGGATTTGTAGTTTTTTATGAATCTCGGAAGTTGAAGGAGCAGGAGAAGAATTATGCCACTCACGATTTAGAGCTGGCAACAATTGTCCACGCCCTGAGGAAATGGAGACATTACCTCATAGGCAAGAGATTCAAGTTGAGAACAAACCATAACGATATGAAGTATTTATTTGATCAGCCAACCTTAAATGCCAGGCAAATCAGATGGCTAGAGTTTTTGTTGGAATATGAGTTTGATATCAAGCATATCAAAGGGAAAGAAAATAAGGTGGTTGATGCACTCAGCAGAAAAGTGCACAATTTACATGCTACAACCATTAGCATGTACGGAACTGAGATTAAAGATAGATTTTGGAAGTTGCCAATGCTGATTTGCAGTACAGAGGTCTAGTAGCAAAGCTACAATAGCGTGAGAGACCAAAAACAAAGGAAAGTTACAACTTGGAAACTGATGTCTTACTTGTGTATAAAAACAGAGTGTATGTACCCAATGTCCAAGAATTGAAGCTGGAAATTCTAAAGGAGATGCATAATGTGACTTATGATGGACATCATAGGTATCAGAAGACTATGGCAGCAGTCAAAGGCCATTATTTTTGGCCGGGTTTGAAGAAAGAAATTGTTGAATACATCGCTAGATGTATGGGGTGCCAAAAGGTTAAGGCTGAGCATAGGCACCCAGCAGGGTTGTTGCAGCCTTTACCCATTCCTGAGTGGAAATGGGACGTGGTAACAATGGATTTTATCACAAGATTGCCCAGAACAAGCAAGCAGCATGATTCAATCATGGTGATGGTGGAAAAGCTTACTAAAGCTGCCCATTTTATTCCACTGAAAACCAACCACAGAGCAACATATGTTGCTGATATCTACTTAAAATAAATTGCACGCTTACACGGAATACCTAAGACAATTGTGTCTGATAGGGACCCAAAATTCACTTCGAATTTCTGGAAAGGATTGTTTAAAGGATTCAGAATGAATCTGAACTTTAGTACAACGTATCATCCCGAGTTTGATGGACAGACAAAGAGAGTGAACAAAGTAATAGAAGACATGTTGAGAATGTATGTGATGGATAAACTATCTAGGTGGGAAGACTACCTGGATTTGGTAGAATTCACCTACAATAATGGGTATCATGCATCATTGAAGATGAGCCCATTCGAAGCGCTTTATATAAGAAAGTGCAAAACTCCAGTGAGCTGGGATAATCTAGCTAACAGAGTAGTAGTTGGGTTTGAGCTGCTCAAAGAGATGGAAGATCAAATGATAAAAATTAAACATAATCTAAAAGCTGCCCAGAACATACAGAAAAGTTACGCTGATAGTAACAGAACCTATAGAGAATTCAAAGTGGGTGACCATGTTTTCCTGAAAGTGAAAACTAATAGGGGTTCCCTAAAGCTGGGAAGTTGTGCCAAGTTGGCAGCAAGATTTTGTGGGCCATTTGAGATCCTGGAAAGGATTGGGCCAGTTGCATACTTTCTTGCATTACCTACATCTATGGCTATACATAATGTGTTTCATGTTTCACATCTTAAGAAATATGTACCTGATGATAATCATGTTATAGATTGGAATGTGATTCAAGTGGAACCAGAAGGTGTCCTGCAAGTGCATCCTGTGCGCATATTGGACAGGAAAAGCAAATAGCTTCGGAATCAAGCCATAGAGCTTGTAAAGAACCAGTGGACCTAGTACGGTCCTGAGGACGTGACATGGGAGCATGAAGAGGTTATGCCGGTAGAGTACCCGCATCTTTTTGAAAATTTTGAAAGACTTGCAGAGATAATGTGAGTTGCAGTGAGGACAGTGCAAAAATAAAGGGAGGGGGGTTGTAGTGTCCCCAAGTCCGAGCCCCATTGTAAACCATGTTCTGTAAGGAGTTGTAATTATGTTTTATAGGCTGGTGAGCCAAGTTTTTTTATAAGCTCAAGGATTATGTGTTTGTTAGGCCAGGGAGCCTAAGTGTTGAAGGCCAGGAGCCTGCTGTTGTATATGTAATCACGCAAAACAATTAATAAAATATAAACACCGCCATGTGCAGACCGACCACGATGAATGAGTGAAGGGGGACTAAGCATCCATAGGGTGGGCAAGGAATTAGGAGCTGTAAGGTGGAAAAGGGGCTAAGTGTCGAGCCTAGGGGCTAAGCCTAGGGGGATTAAGCCTAGGAATAATAATATTTAATATTATTCCAAAAAGAACATGTGCATATTATGTTTTACTTTTATCCTAAGTTTCTAGCAAGGGAGAACATGCAAGGGAGACGTGTGTTGGTGGAACACATGTAGTTTCATGGGTGACAAGTGTCAACCTTGATGCATGCGAATAAAATGGCCAGGATGAGCCGTGTGAAGGTTCCTCCCCCATTCTACCCGATTGTCTGAAGGCATACGGAGCCATGGATAGTACTACCAACCTAACTCCTGTAGAGAACCTTCATGCATCCCTGTGATTCGAAAAGTCTATGTATGGATCCGAGAAAATCGGTGTGTATATTCCCTGAATGAGAAGCCTGCGTGGATTTGGGAAAGAGTCTATGTTTGTTCTAGAAAGTTGGTACATCCCTTCTTTGTTTTAAATCGGGAGTCTGAATCGACCCCTACATGGACGTGTAGTGTTTGATCCTGTGTGGCTTGTTGGCCAGTTTGTTCAACACTCTCTCCAGGTGAGAGAGGTAGTTGATGTTGGAAGACCAGGTTGTTGGACCTGGGAGCGACTCCCTCCAGGCGAGAGAGTATGCAGAGGAATGAGAGAACTCCTAGAAGGAACCTTGTAGCTGCCATAGAGCCCAGAGACTTCCGGTCCAGCCTATTCCTGTAACCCAAGGCAAGGGAGATTAGAAGCCAAAGGACTGTCTAGGTGACAGAGAAGGTGTATACTCCTGGGGTGGGACAGGCATGTGGGGAATGAAGGTCTGTGGGCAGTGAGCATGGGAGGTTCCTTGGAGAGAATCCCTTCCTTGTGGTTGTGTGTTGTTTTCCATGTAACCTCATCCTAGCCTAGGATTCCTTGTCTTGGGGTGTTGCTTAGTCCCATCTCGAGGGTGACCCATTGCTGAGCTGATGAACAGTGCGGTCTAAGGCTGGGAGGTTCGTTGAAGGCCTGCACTTGGTTGGTGGATTTTACCACTGTTAAAAGATAAGTATTTGATTATGTTTCAATCATGTTTTGCATGACTCTACTTCTTATGTTATCATGATTTCCGCCGTGTATATGAATTAAGATGGAATGCTATGGATTGTTAATTATAGAAAAAATAATATGTTTTACTCTGTGCTTAAATGAGTTTAATTGTTTAAATGCATGTGCATTCTATAATACCTATATGGGTTATGTATAGAGCGGTGTTATAACATTTTCTTAATAGTGATTAAACCTTGGTAGCTACATAAAGGGGGCGCTACAAAAGTTCCCTCAATCGGTGGAGGAAGCAGGGATGCTTTTGGATCTAAATAGGGAGGAATTGGGCCACCAAGGAGGGTGTCTCCCCTCCTTGGTATAAACTTCTATTGTAATATGATCTCGCCATTCTAGGATGCAAGACATTCTAAAATAATGTACTATGTTAATTTATGATCTGTGGCAATGCTAGTCAGTTTATATAATTGTAATAAATCCTTTGCCAGTATAGTAAGAAATGATATGTCTAAATAAATTGTTAGTTAGTTTTTTGTTAGTTCTTTGTTGTAGGAAACTTCTCTCGCTAGAGAGTCACAGAAAATAAAATCAACAATCACTTTTGTAAGAAGTCACCCTGCATTATTAAAGGGGATGTGTTTCTCTAATACATTTGATGAAGTTATTTCGATTCTTCTCGTATCTCTTTTTGTGCATGTAATAATGTTTTTTGTGTGAGTGTTTGATATCGTTGTGCACCAAGGAATTGGTGCACCCTATCTTGTGATCATGTGTTGAGTGTTGTGTGGGTGTTTGTGAAGGAAATGCTCATTGGTTATACCATTGTACCCTCTTCTATTATCCCCTTCGTTTTAGTTTTCTATAGGTTAGTTTTTGGGTTTAATGCTAATTGGAAAAGGAAGGGGCACCTCTCTCTCAAAGAATTCGTTGATATTGAATGTGCCCTCTAAAAAGCAAATGCAACCTCTATTAAATTGAGTCTCCCTTGTTGAGTGAACCCTGTAATTAGATCACCATCTTGTGACAATAATCCTCCTAATCCTTCTTTAATTGCATCTAAACAAACTGTAAAATATTTCTAAGGATAAACCAAGTTAAGGATACGTGCAGTAGTTAGGAATCCCTTTAGCTTATTGAAACTATCATGATATTTTTGAGACCAAAATTTTATTTTTCCTTTTTTTCTACAGTGATGTAATGGGATAAGAAATTTTGGAAAATCCCTCAATAAATAATTACAATAACCTATAAATCCAATGAATGATCATATTTAGCCTACGTTGTTAGATACATACCATTCCATAGTAGCTTTAATCCTTTTAGAATCTACTGCAATTCGATCTTATGATATTACATGTCCTATATATTGTATTTTTCATTGATTAAAGTCGCATTTCTCGGACTTAGCATATAAAGTATGCTTCCTTAGAGTTTGTAATACTATTTTCAATTGTTTTTCATGATCTTCTTCTATCTTCATATAGATTAGTAATCATCAATAAGGATCGACACAAATTTATCCAAGTATTGGTTGACTATAGTATTCAATAGGAACATAAAAGTTGTAAGTGTGTTAATAAGTCCAAATAGGATTACTACAAACTCGTAATGTCCATATCATGTCCTAAAAGATGTTTTATCAATATCTTTGTCCTTTATTCTTATTTGGTGATAACCAGATCTTAAAAATAATTCAGAAAATACTCTTTCTCCTCCAACCTCATATAATAGATCGTTCATCTCGGGGAGAGGGTACTTACTTTTAATTGTCACTTTATTTAGTTCATGATAGTCAATGCATAACCAAATATTTCCATCTTTCTTTTTGACAAACAACATTGGTGCTCCCCATGGTGAAACAGTTGGTCTGATGTATCCTTTATCTAATAATTCATGTACTTGAATTCTTTATTATTTCAACTCAGGGATACTCATTATGTAAGGTGCCTTTCATGCCGGTGCAGATCGAAGTAGTAGATCAATAGAGAAGTATATTTCTCTTGGAGGTAATTTAGGTATTTTTTCTGCAAATACATCCTCAATTCCTCAAAGGACAACAAATTCTTCTACCCTAGATTTGTTTTCTTTATATAACATATTTGTTACTTTTATAGCATGTATTTTGCATCCTTTACTAATGTACTTATTAAATTTCATTGTTGATATTTGTCTCACAAAAACTGGTTTACTAATTCCTTGCATTGTTCTTGATATTCCACTTTCATCTTTGTAAATAAATTATTTCTCATAACAATTTAGTACAAATTTATTCTTCTCTAACCAGTCCATACCTATAAGTATGTGATATGATCCTAAAGGTAATATATTTAAATTTACCTTTGTATCCTGATCATTTAAATCCATCTTACAATCATGAATGAATTCAATTACTTTTCTCTTGTACTAACTAGTATTTAGTATGTTTTACCTTTTTCATCTTGCTTGAGTCTACCAAATACGGGGTAACATAACTTAAACTAGCTCGATTGTCTATTAAAATATAATTTTTTCTAGCATGAACTGTACCTTCAATTTCCACAATAGTAGATTGGTCATCGACTTGTCTTCCATCGAGGTGATAATTGATTCTATGGACACTTTTTCCAATATATCCAATTTTTTAAGCTTCTTGAATGTTTTGAATGTTTTGTTTTGTAGAATTTATGTATGGAAAATTCCTCAATAAATTTGGTTTGCCACATCCTCGACATTTCAATGGTTCTCTAGAATTATCAATTATTTTCTTGAATCCCAACTTAACTATTTTTTTTCCTTGTACCTATGATGAGTTCTTGGAGAAGTTGTTTTCTTGATGTCCTTTGGACATTTTAAGAAATGGTGATGGCTTGAAACCCTTTTTTCTTTGATTGAGTTTCTCTTGTTTCTTTTCTCTCCTTCTCGTTGTATTTTCAGATCATTGTTGATACTGTTCATAGAATATTCTTTCCTTTCATAGTACTTTGTTCAATGATTTTGGATTATCAAACTCTATTATGTCCTTATATTAATGAGGTAAGAAACTTTAAAAACCTATGAGATTTTACTCTTTTGTCCTTTATATAATGCATAAACTTCAATAGATCCATAAATTTGATAATTAGATCTTCCATAGACATATTTCCTAACTTTAGTTCATAGAACTCTTTGGTTTTTCTCTCATAATAGCTTTAAGAAAAATATTGTTTCATTTTTAGACTCTGTATATTCCATTTTATTTTCCTTTAGATATTTGGATAACTTTAACTCATGCCACCATATACTATCTTTACCTTTTAAGTTATAGATGGCCATTATTACATTCATGTTATTAGAGCATTGTAAATATGGAAATATTTCTTTATGTACAATAACCAAGCTTCTATGTCTTCATCAAGTCTATATTGTCGATCAAATGTTGAAGGTTTAATCTTCTTAAACTCTCCATCTAAATGATCCATATGTTTCATTTCTTCACTGTAGTGTCCCCAAGGCCGAGCCCTGTTACAGATCATGTTATATGAAAATAATTGTAAATGTGTTCTATAGCTGGTGAGCCAAGTTTTGCATAAGTTGTAGGCTTATGTGTTTTGATAGGCCAGGGAGCCTAAGTGTTGAAGGCCAGGAGCCTGTTGATGTACTTGTATGTATACAGATCAATTAATAAAATATAAACACCACCAGTGCAGACCGACCACGATGAATGAGTGATGGGGGACTGAGCGTCCACAGAGTGGGCAAGGAATTAGGGGCTGGAAGGTGGGAAAGGGGTTGAGTGTTGAGCCTAGGGGCTAAGCCTAGGGGGCTTAGCCCTGGAATAATATTTTAATATTATTTCCAGAAAGAGCCATGTGCATATTGTTTTATCCTAATTCCTTTAGAAGGACACGTGATTTCCCAAGTGGTGGGAGGGAGGTGTACGGATGGAACACATGTAGTTTCCAGGATGACAAGTGTCAACCCCGGTGCATGAAAATAAAACCAATGCAATAAGTCGAGAGGGGGTTCTGATCCATTCGATCCGACTGTCCTAGGGAGAGCCGTGGAAGCCATCTGCCAGAATACCCTGGTTTAACTCTAAAAGCAGTAAAGCCCGTGGTTGTCCGAAGAAACCATGTACACCCTGTCCAGAGCTGGGGAGTCTATGTGTGTCTCCGAGAAAACTCGTGTGCGCATTCCCTGAATGAGAAGCCTGTGTTGAATTGAGTGGAAGTATCTTTGTTATTCGGGGAAGCTGAGCTAGCCTGTGTGTGAAGTCCTTGTTCCGAAATCATCCCGTGAGATTATCCTGTGACCGTTGAACCGTATTGGGAAGCATTTGTTTGTGTTTCCCATGGATTGTTGTGACCATGTAGTATTGGACTGCGTGAGGCTTGTTGGCCTATGAGCGACTCCTCCAGGTGAGAGAGTGCACAGAGGGAGAAGAGAACTCCTGGAAGGAACCCTGTAGTTGCCATAGAGAACAGAGAATTTCGGTCCGGTCTGTTCCTATAACCCAAGGTAAGAGAGACTAGTAGTCGAAGGATTGTCTAGGTGACAGAGAAGGTGCACTCTACTGAGGTGGAACAGGCATGTGAGGAATGAGGGTCTGTGGGCAGTGAGCGTGGGAGATTCCTGGGAGAGCTTTCTTCCTGATGATGTGTATGTGCTATCTTCCCTGTAATCTCAGCCTAGCCTAGGATTCCTTGTCTTTGGGTGGAGCTCAGTCCCAGCTCGGGGGTGACCCACTGTTGAGCTGATGAACAGTGTGGTCTAAGGCTGGGAGGTTCGTGGAAGGCCTGCACTTGGTTGGTGAATTTTACAACTGTTCAAGGATAAGTATCTTAATTATGTTTTTATCACATTTGGCATGACGGTGCTATTCATATATCATGTTTTCCGCTGTGTAAATGAGTTACTGTGGAATGCTATGGAATGTTTAATTATAGCAGTAACTAGATATGTTTCACTCTGTAATTTAAATGTGTTTAATTGTGTTAAATGCATGCACTTATAATGTCTGTACACATTATGTAATCATTCATGTATAGAATGGAAACTGTGAGGTTTGGAAACCTCGGTAGTGAAAGGGTACACCACAGAGTGGTATCAAAGCAAAGGTTTTGACACTGAGCCTAGATGGACCAGTTGAGTGGTCTTTGGACCGAGGGTGAGAGGAGAAATTGTGTTTGGAGGAACAATTTCGGACCCTGGTTTGCACCGAAGCATCAAGGAGATACTTGATGATTTTTTAAGCTCAAGATGTTTAAGCGGTGCTGTGAAACCATAGCTGGTATGGTCTATGACCACAGGGAGACAGGTCTCTACACCAATGGTGTTGGAATCATCGGATCTATTTGGAAGGGAAGGTGAACCCTTGTAACCGTTAGATCTGGAGAAGCGCACAAGGTTTAAAGCCTTTGGATACTGCACAGGACTTTAAAATCAGGAGGATCGTGAGTCGTAAGATACCTGTGGGATTACCCGTCAACCGTCCGAGTTGACAGAAGTTGCGCTAGACTTAAGTCCTCATGGGTAGAGGAGAAGTCCCAGAGAGGCATCGGGATTTTAGAAGTCAAGAGAATCGAGACCTTGTGAGTCTCGAAACACCAAAGAAATCATAGATGTAAGATCTCAAGGAGGACACGTGTCAGAGTCCTGGAGAGAGTCAGAAATCGAAGAATCGAAGTTCTTGAGCACTTAGGAATCTCGTCACATGGAATCGCGATCCGCGATTTCGCGACAAGATCTGGACCGTTCATATTAGGGAACACATGGCAGAGATCTGCCATCGGGGAAAGTCTCGACAAGGAGTAAGTCCATCAGTGTTTGAAGTTCATCAAGAAATCAGGAACCCCGGTGACGAGTGAGTCATACACTTTGAAACTCTGAACCCCAAAACCATGATAAGCGGTCGATTACGATCACAGGGTAGAGATCACATGGACCTGACTTAACCGCAAAGGGTTGAAGAAAAAGGCACGTCGACATATCGGGAATCGAGATATAGGAGATCCCAGAAGCAAAGGTTTCGTGCATTGGAAAATCGCGATACGTGATTTCCCGATAAGGCCTAGGAGCATGGGGCCACGTCGACTGTCAGGAGGACAGGTGGCATATTTTTAGCGACAGGAAAAAGGACTGTTGACAAGTCAATGAATGGGACCCA
Source organism: Picea mariana (assembly GCA_032191745.1). Taxonomy (NCBI): domain Eukaryota; kingdom Viridiplantae; phylum Streptophyta; class Pinopsida; order Pinales; family Pinaceae; genus Picea; species Picea mariana. The sequence continues at coordinate 103,647 of JASDQU010245360.1, read as the reverse complement.
TCGGGGATCCCGTGAGCGTATGAGCATGACATTGAAACTGCCGAAACCCGACGAGGTAGGGTGGAGATCATATAGTATGGTCATGTGGACCAGAGGCTGAGCCAGGAGAGCTAGCCAGTGTAAAAGCACATCGCAAATCAGAGGATCGGAGGTTGTGAATGCATGTGCATCATGACATCACAAATTCTGAAACCCTGATAAGAGGATTGATCACGGTCATGGGCAGTGGTCGTATGGTGAGGCTATAGCCCAGAGGGCTAGCACGGACGGAGTCCATCAGAAATCAGGAAATCGGGGATTTTGCTATCAAGCGTTTTGGCACATTCAGATTTGTGAAACCCCGAACCCCAGTAAGGGAAAAGGCCGGGGTCACGATTCAATGGTCACATGATGTAGATTCCATAGCAGGGGCTACCCGTAAAGGTAGCGCATCGGGAAATCGAAAATCAGGGATTCAACCCACCATAACATTGTAAGTTTCAAAATCCCGATAGAGGTAACCCCGATAGAAGGAAGGGAGACCTCGAAGAGTTCTCTATGGGAGGAAAATTTTTCGATAAGGGAATAGGAGAATTTCAAGAAAACTGAAAAAACACAGAGACAGACAGAGCTCAGAAAAATTGTGAAGTTGAAATGTCTTTCGTTCTTGTTTGTATTAATTATAAACGTTGTGGGTTATTCATGAAGTTTAATGTCCTGATAATTTTTGAATTGGATTGCACAGTGCGTGTTCAGAATACAATAGAGGCCAAACTCTAGTTAATCAACACCGAGTATGGAGTGGGGAAGAGTGCAAATTACCCCTTAAATGGAAGACGAGCGGGAAGGAAAGGATGTTAACCTAGGAGTCGAAGGATTGAACTCTAATGGGCATGGAAAGGAGATGGATAAGGAAGGACATATAATGAAAATTCTTGAAGGATTGCAAATAGAGGCCAAGGAGTGTCGAGCTGATAGCCGAAAGCTCATGAAATTCTAGGATCGGAAAGGGAAATTAAACTTAAGATTCTTGCAGAGTCTGGAAAGAATAGAGAAGAAACTTGAGAAAGGAAGAGACTCAAGTACAAATGAGAGTTGCAGAACCCATGGTAGAAGAAGTAGATCGAGGAGTGGTAGCCGACGTCACAGTCACTCCCAAAAACATTCGGACAGGGAGACACATAGCAGTTCGAGCCCGTCCCCTACCAGAAAACATCGGAAATATGGAAGGGAGGAATTGAAAAGAGAGATGAACAAGATTAAGCCTCCAACATTCGATGGAGAACATAAGAAGGAGGAATATGCCGAGACATGGCTACTGGTCATGAAGAAATACTTCCAGCTGTAGAATTATTCTGCCCATGCAGAGGGAAGAATTGCAATGTACCAGTTGAAAGGAAAAGCGTCTGTGTGGTGGGATCAGTTTGTGCAGGTGCAGCACATTCAAGAGAAAGAGGTCACTTGGAAGAAATTCAAGAGGTATTTCGAGAAGAAATACCTAACTAAAAAGATACTATGACAGAAAGATGAAGGAGTTCTTCGATGTCAAGCCAGGCAGCATGACCATTGATGAGTATGAGTGAAGTTTTCTGGAACTGTTGAAGTATGTTCCATTCATCAAAGATGAGGCTGTCAAAATTCAGAGGTATCTGAGTGGACTGCCACCGTCTATTGGTGACAAAATTCAATACGATGATCCTAAGACCATGGAAGAAACCATATGAAGGGGAAAATGCCTATACGAACAGCAGAGAGAAAAGCCTACCTTTCAGAAGGCTTGGGATAACTAGAAGAGGTTTAAGAAAGAATAGAGGTAGAAGGGAAGCAAATCTTCCTTTTTCAGAAACAGTCCTTGGGGACAGTCATATTTTAAAGAGCCCAGGAAAGTTGAAGGGAGTGAACAGATGACAAGGCCTCCACCCATGGAGTGTTGGGGCTGTAAAGGGAATCATAGGTACAGAGACTGCCCCCACAGAAAAGACAAAGCAAGAACTGTCCATGTTGTTCAGCAATCTGAAACAATGGAGGATATGGGCAGCAGAATGTCGAGGATCTACGCAACCCTGGACAACAAAAAAGAAGAATTTCAATCACACATGATTGAAGTGGAAGGTATGATCAACAACCGACCACTTGTTATTTTGATTGATTCAGGGTCTAGCCATAGTTATGTAGATCCTAGGGTGGTGGAAAGTTTGAATCTAATGAAGAGAAAACATGAGAAGTCTTGGTTAGTGCAGTTAGCCACAGGGACCAAGAGGAAGGTCATTGAATTGGTTAAGTCCTATTCAGTGGACATGAAAGGAATGAGCACTAAGGCTGAATTGAACATTCTACCTCTAGGCTCATATGATTGCTTAATTGGGATGGACTGGCTGGACCAACACCATGCCCTTCTGAATTGTCGAAACAAGAGGTTCACATGTCTGAACGAAGAGGGAAATCAGGTAATAGTCAAAGGAATTCCTAGAGCCGTGGCTGTGAGGAAAATCTCAGCTATGCAGCTGAAGAAATGTTACTGGAAAGGCTGTCAATTGTTTGTAGCCCAGGTGGGAGAAGTATTCCAAAATGTGGTCTCAAATCTGGAAGACCACAGGGTACTCAAAGAGTTTGAGGACATGTTTCAGGAGGTTCCTGGACTACCTTCGAAGAGGGACATCAATTTTTCTATAAATCTGATGCCTGGAGCAGCTCCAGTTTCGAAAGCTCCTTATAGGATGAGCACACCAGAGCTGAAAGAGTTGCAACTCCAGCTCAAAGAGATATTAAAGAAAGGCTACATTCATCCCAACATGTCATCGTGGGGAGACCCAGTCCTATTTGTGAAGAAGAAAGATGGGACGATGAGGCTATGCATTGACTTTAGACAGTTGAATAAAGTCACTGTCAAGAATAAATATCCTCTTCCAAGGATTGATGATCTTTTTGATCAGTTAAAGGATGCGAAAGTATTTTCGAAAATAGATCTTCGATCTGGGTATCATCAACTGAGCATAAAAGATGAAGACATCAGCAAGACTGCCTTCAGAACAAGGTACGGTCATTATGAGTTCACTGTGGTTCCGTTTGGACTGTCCAACGCACCTTCTGTTTTCATGTGATTAATGAATGGAGTGTTCAGAAATTATTTGGACAAGTTCATCATAGTCTTCTTGGACGATATCTTGGTGTATTCCAAAAAAGAGGAATAACATGAACAACATCTTAGAATGGTGTTGCAGGTGTTGAGAGAACACCAGCTATACACAAAACTGAGCAAGAGCTCATTTTACCAAAAGCAGATCCATTATCTGGGACACATTATTTCTGAAAAAGGGATCGTTGCGGATCCTGAGAAGGTACAGGCCATTCAAGAGTGGCCAGCGCCAAGAAATGTGACATAATTTAGATCCTTTATGGGTCTGGCAGGTTACTGTAGGAGGTTCATAGCCGGATTTTCAAGGATAGGTCATGCTATCACTTCTTTGCAAAGGAAGGAGAAGAAGTTCCAGTGGACTGATGTATGTGAGAGTAGCTTCCAGCAATTGAAGAAATTGCTCACTAGTGCTCCAATCCTAAAGATTGTTGATCCAAGTAAGGATTACATAGTGTGCACAGATGCGTGTAAGGAAGGGCTGTGAGGAGTTCTCAGCCAAGAGGGATCTGTAATTTTTTACGAATCCTGAAAGCTGAAAGAGCATGAAAATAATTATGCCACTCATGATTTAGAGCTGGCAGCAGTTGTCCATGCATTGAGGAAATGGAGACATTACCTCATGGGCAAGAAATTCGAGTTGAGAATAGACCACAATGGTCTGAAGTATTTATTTGATCAACCAACTTTAAATGTCAGGCAAATTAGATGGCTGGAATTTCTGTGCAAATATGACTTTGATATCAGACATATCAAAGGGAAAGACAATAAAGTGGTTGATGCACTCAGCAGAAAAGTGCATGAATTACATGCTACATCCATTAGCATGTACTGAACTGAGTTGAAAGACAGAATTCTTGAAGCTACAAATGCTGATTTGTAGTACAAAAGACTGGTAGAAAAGCTACAGCATAATGAGAAACCACAAACCAAGGAAAGTTATACCTTGGGAACTGATAGTCTACTTCTGCATAAAGACAGAGTGTATGTACCTAATGACAGAGAATTGAGGCTGGAAATTCTAAAAGAAATGCATAATGTGACTTATGTTGGTCATCCTGGATATCAAAAGACTGTGGCAGCAGTCAAAAGCCATTATTTTTGGCTAGGTATGAAGAAGAAAATTGTTGAATACATCACCAGATGTATGGAATGCCAGAAGGTCAAGGCTGAGCACAGACACCCAGCAGGGTTGTTGCAGCCTTTACCTATTCCTGACTGGAAATGGGATGTGGTAACCATGGATTTTATCACAGGATTTCTTAGAACAAGCAAGAAGCATGATTCAATCATGGTGGTGGTGGACAAGCTTATTAAAGATGCCCATTTTATTCCACTGAAATCCACCCACAGAGCAGTAGATGTTGTTGATATATTTTTAAAAGAAGTTTCACGCTTGCATGGAATTCCTAAGACAATTGTGTCTGATAGAGACCTGAAATTCACTTCGAATTTCTAGAGAGGACTGTTCAATGGATTCGGAATGAATCTGAACTTCAGTACAACATATCATCCTGAGTCTGATGGACAGACAGAGAGAGTAAACAGAGTAATAGAAGACATGCTGAGAATGTATGTGATGGATAAACCATCAAGGTGGGA
>JASDQU010245360.1:41033-61569 GCA_032191745.1 Picea mariana | reverse complement strand
ATGAATCCAGAAAATTTTATATTGGATTTATAGAAATCCTGTATAATCTATTTCATTAAATTTGTTCAGTAGCGTTATATATATATATATATATATATGCTACAGTATAGAATAATGTGAAATAACGAGTGAACCCGCGAATCCAAAGATTACATATAACATAAATAAACTAATCGGTTGTGTAAACATTATACATATTTTAATCCACAGAAAAGTTTAAACCAGAAACATGACATTGTTTCACTAGTCAGGATAAAATCGGAACCCGGGCACCTTCCTATCAAGGTCCTCTTAGTTATCCATTTCAATTGAAACACCTGGAAACAAGTGAGGAAGTACCATATTAGTTTATAATTTCTTCTCTATTTAAATAAACAAAAGTTGAAATAAAAAGAAAAGAAAACACATATATGTATTTCTGTGCATAGACCTGTGTACGAGTAATGGGTGCGCTTATGCGTCGTCTGTCCGATGATCCATGACCAGGGAAGGGGACTGGTGAGAGCCGGGATCTGATGGGTCCTCGCATGCATGAGAGGAGAATCATTAGTCATGGAATACATTAAACTAGCAATAATCATAAAATGAATTCGCACATTCTGATTTTATGCAGAGAGCAAAATTAATTTATACATGATTTTTACAACAGATGAAAGTTCAAAGATATCATTATTTAGTAAGCCAATTATAACCACTGGTTCTGATAAAACTTAAAGATAGAATTTATTATTTGTTTTCTTTTATTATGGTGTGTTGAAACCAAGAATAAAATTTGACTTTAGTACAATCGTAATATTTAACTAATAGCATCAACAGTGAGACTGAAGGTGCCCGAGGGTGCTCGAGATGTGAGGTACCTAGGTGTACTCGGGTCTGTAAGACTAAGTGGAAGTAATAATTTCGGAATATCATACAACTAATTATTGACAAATTTTGAGTATGGATAGTATACAAGAAAAGCGTAAATTTTTTATGTACTTTTGGAAACAATTCATTCTCGAGTTCCTTTAGCGTTTTGGTTAATTTAGATTAATGATACATTTTGCAAAATAGACAGTGGGAGAAAAATTTGAAGGGATTTTCTTCGATCTATTAAAGTCAAATATATGATATCGTCCATCACAATACTAGCGCTAAAACAAATTGACAAGTAAACGTATAAGTAACTAGAAGATGAAATGATAATTGTGCAGAGGCGGTTGGAAAATTAAAAAAGAAAACATCCTTACATCTTTTATTTAAAACCTACCCGTGGTAAGATAAAGAGTCTTGTCTCTCATAGATAAATACAACCGAGTAATATCATAGTTTAGGTGATAAGAATAGGAAGCCGATTTCGATTTCGGAGAAGAGTAAAAGTCTGAGCTAAATAAGAGTGTTTAGGTAGACTGAAGCCAAAGGATTTGGGATGTTAACTAGTTAATAGCAAGGTCGAAGGAAAGAAGATAATGTATCCTTGACTAATGTATTCTCGGAACAGAGAAATAACGAGGATATTTCTTCATTTTGCATAAGAAAATGGTATTTTCCAATAACGAAATGGTATCAACAGTTAACGGCGAGGTATATTTATACTGTAAAGAAAACAAACCTACTCGACATATAAAATACTCAATTATTATTTCCTTGTGAAAGAGTCAGTCAGTTGGTGCTTACCTCCAATATACCATGCTTGGATAGTTTAACTAGAAGAGAAGAACAGGTTGTTGAAGGCAAACCCGGTGCCTTTTCTCCTTCGTCGTTCATGTGCAAGCAGTAAACGGACCAAGTAGGTTGAGATGGTAAATTCCTGGGCCCTTTCTGCAGTGATATATTTACCGATTGACGAGTTACAGGTTTTCCATTGTAGGAAAACAGTAGAACGTTTGGATGCGGAAAAACCAGAGGAGCCAAGGGAAAAGCTCGAGCTCTAGCAAGAAGACCACAATTTGGTAAGTTTGTTGGTGGAGGTTCGAGAGGTAACTACACCAGAATCGATACATGAAACCCTTTGGTAATGAAACCTCTACCACTGTGGTACGAAGGCATGTCATCAAAGGAGGCGTGGAAAACCCACAACATTATCCAAGGGTAAATGGAGGCGTTGAAAACCCCACGTTGTAACGTTATCCAAGGGTAAATGTTATTGTATAAGTAGATTCGTTTTGTTACATTGTCTAAGGGTTAAACGGTTGAATTATAAAATATGTATGGTGACCCTATCTCAAGACTAGTATTGCCTATGTTATAGACTTAATTGTCTTTGTAAATCTTGTTGGGGAAATATCATGCTAAGATAGATGATAAAGAAAATTAATTAAGTTTGTAAATCTTGTCGGGGAAATATCATGTTAAGATAGATGATAAAGAAAATTAATTTATAATGAATATAGAAGAAATATTTTAAAGTTACCTTGATGGGTTAGGTAATCCTTATACACAATTACTATTTTTGGTTCGTTCTAAGAATAGTCAATATGGAATGAGTATTAAACAATTTATTTTTTTTGGATTTTTTAGTTTATTGCATATGGTATCATAGCAAGGTTGATAACATGGATGTTATGAAGAAACAAAAATTCTAAGCAACATTATAAATGTTTAATTTTTTATCTACATAAATATTTCCTTGTGAAATGATAAGATAATATTAAACCGTGCAATATGCCGAACCAAGAAGAATTTAACCCCGATGGAAATTTCAACCAATAAAATCTTGAAAAAAAAAAAGTGAGAACTATTCATCCTCTCACATGTTGGAAACTATGAAAAGTCTCATAGTATTTCTTAATACTTTTAAATAAGACAATGAGAAGATTAATAAAAAATAGAAAGAGAAACAAGACTTGAATGAAATATTGTTGCAGAATATGATGTAAAAAAAAAGTCAAAGAAATTAGAAGTAGAGCAAACAATCATATGAAAAATAAAGGAGAGAGTCTAAATAACATGATATATCTTCAAGCCATACACAACTAGGAAAAGAATTACAAACATCCTTCACTAAGAAAGAAAACAAATAAATCTTTTGAAAGGTTAATTCGAAAAGATAAAACCCTCCACATTTGATAGAAAGTCAAAAATAGGTGAAAAAGTTGAAGCTTGGTTATTAGACATCAAAAAGTAATTTCATATATACAATTATTCAGTAATATTAAGGGTAGAATGAAAATTTATAATCTTAAGGGGAAGGCTAGTATTTGGTAACAATATCTGAAAGTATTCTTAAAAATTGATCTAAGATATGGTTATCATTAAGTCATAATTAAGGATGACGACATTAACAAAAAAAAAAATCGGACGTGATATGGACATTATGAATTCGTAGTAATTCCTTTCCGACTCACAAAAGCACCAATAGCTTTTATGTGCCTAATTAACAATATATTCAATGAGTATCTAGATAATATTGTTTTGATTTTTATTGATGATATTTTGATTTATTCAGAGAGAGAAAAATAACTGAAGAGAATTTACGAATAGTTCTACAAACATTATGAGAACATCAACACTATATTAAATTCAACAAATGTGACTTTTACCTGAAAGATATACAACACTTGGGACATATTATTTCAAAAGATGGAATAGTGGTAGACCCATAAAAGATAAAGGCAATTGTAGAATGGAATAGACCCATGAATGTAGCATAAAGATGATCATTTATGGATAAGGTTAATTGAGAACTTAAAAAAAAAATTCCATCACAACTTTAAAAGAAATAAAAATGGAATAGAATTAGTATGGTCACTAAAGTGTTATGAAAGTTTTGATCAACTAAAAAAACAACTAAATGAATGGTTAACTATTGCACCAATCGTTAAAGTCTTCGACCTTTATAAATATTTCACTAGTTGTATATATTCAATTAAGGAAGGATTAGGCATACTATTATTACCAAGAGGACAAGTGATTGATTATGAGTCACTGAAATTAAAGGATCACGAACTTAACTATGTGGCACATGATTTAAAATTAGGAAGGATTAGGCATAATATTATCACGAAGAGGACAAGTGATTCCTTATGAGTCAGTGAAATTAAAGGATCACGAACTTAACTATGTGACACATGATTTAAAATTAACTTCTCTCATTCATGGGTTAAAAATATGTTATCATTATTTAATAGGAATGAAGTTATTAATTTTAACTTATAATAGTGACAAAGTATTTGTTAAATTTAATAAAACACAAATTTCTCTTAAGAAACTAAAGTCTATTAACAACAACACAAATCATGACACATGAAGATAATTCCTCGATAAATATTATTCTATTCTTATGTGCATATAAAAATGTGAAGAAAAGTTAAACCAACATATAATTTACTATTGTACTTTACCACACTAATCTGTAGTATTTTGGTGGATTGGCTCATACCTATATTATTATAAGTTGTGTCAAGATTCTCAAGAATTAAAAAATTCCATTATTTTCATGATTATAAGTTAGAAGACATGAAAGTTAATGTCCATACGAGCTAGAGCTAGGGTTACAAGTATACCCATGTATCACAATACTATACTAGGGTAACAAAACTATATCATAACATAATACATGCTATGAAATTGTTAACAACAAGGTTACAACAGTAAACATATTTTAACTCTATATCCCAACAAAAGTGTATTATAATCCAATGCGTGTGATGCAACTATTGTTACATGGTTAACAAACCCTACGAAAATACTAAACATATGTCCACCTGAACTAGGATTTAAGGCAGTAATAAACTGGTTTGAAAATCCTGAGGGGTGGATGCCAAATCATACCTGAACCTAGGCGATTATATCGAGTAGGAATTTAAGTTATGACACTACATTAATGGCGACATGACTTACCCCGTACCCTTCGTCTTGACTCTACAGAAAAAACTTTCAATGTGGGTCTTCCACTTTAGTCGAGTCACATAGAAGTAGTGTGGAGAGTGTACGAGTGGCTCCTTCCCATGAACGAGAGGGTCAAGGTGACATTACACCCCTCATAGTCGACCCTCTAGTCTTATTTCATTTTTCTTCTTCACTGTTACTCTTCGTGACCTACGCTTATGGTGGGGTTTCGCCCTGGTGAGGAATAGAGGCAAGGCGCGCTTGCAGGGTTCACCATAAGCACAATAATGTAAATATAATCCTCTGTAACTTTTGTAAAAGGTTTCTCTGGTGTCATGCACTTTCTGTGCAAAGAATTCTCTGATGAATTGCGTCCTCGGTGTAAATATATTTTTTGGTGTGATGCGCGTTATCTGGTGCAAATGCATTCTCTGTTTTTTTTTGTCACCTTTCTGGTTCTTTTCTTTTGGTTTTGAGGGATGAACGCCACATTGTTTGCACCTCTATTTACATTTCATTCCACGTTCCATTTAAGTTTTATCAATTGGTTTGGTTCAAGAGACAGAGTTACCGTGTTTCTTCTCTGTTGACTATAAGTTCCCAAGCCCGTACCATTCCGATTTTCTCCCGAGTCAAACACGTGGTCAAAAACCACTCTAAGACGTTGCCATAAGATAAACCTTTGCGTTTCTTTTTCTTTCAAACATTTTTGGTTTTAGGTTTGAACAGAGGTGGTAACACCCCAATACCATTGTCCTTCAAGTTTTGTGCAACATAAACTTCATTCTCGAGACTTAGTATGTACAGGCCTTAGATGAAATTCATTGCCGAAAGGTTATAGTGTTGTTCTTGCTAATCGAGGACTTCGCCTGAATATCTGAAGTCGATTGAGCTTATTAAACTCATTACATACTTGGATAATTAGTCTTTTTATGGTAACATTTTCATCCGAATTAATTTCATAGAAATGTTAATAACCTTATTGTTGGAATATATAATTCTTACTTATCGAATATGATGTATTAAGAAGTAGAGTTAATCTCTACGTGAGTTGTGTGATCTTATTATTAGGAGTTTGTTAGGGAGTTGGATTTATGAGATCCTAGATTCGTGTTTATAGTTGAGATATTTGCTCAACCTCTCATCCTATATTTGGAATAAGTTAAATCTTATAACTATCAGTGAGCTCTATATAATGAGCCACAAATGTATTATATCAAGGAGTCAAGTAATCTAATAGTGTTGTGTTATAATGTCTCTCTCATTTGTTAATTTGGTATTAGAGCGTTAGGGTTGGGCGTGACTCCCTCACGGGAGTGCCTGTGTAGTCCCCAAGGCAATAAGGGACTGGAGCTAAATTTATATGAGATGCTTGGATTGATGTGAATATGTTTGAGTCTCCCCATGTAAGTGGTGGAGACATTTAAACCTCCATTAATGGTATCTTCTTTTTTTCAGTGTTGATATACTCATTTGGATACGAAGGAAAGGCACCTTAGATTCCTGGGAATAGCTCTAGTTGGAAGTCAATCTTGATGTGCTCAATCTGGGACTAAGAAAGTAGGTTTTTTCTTAAAAATTTCTGCTCATGGATTAAGGATCAAGGCAACTTTTGTTTGGCTGAGACCAAGGAGTATTCTCAGGCGACAGTTGGTCCTCGACTGTTTGTGGAGTCACTGTTGAAAGCTTATGAAAACTATTTGTTGAGTGTGTTCCCTCTCTTGCTGGGTGCTGTGGAGAGACTTTTATATTACTGAGTGCGTGTAAGCTATGTGCACGCGATCTGGGTTTGTCTGTTGTTTAATATGCAAGTGCGCGCGAGCTGATGTTGTCGCTTGAATGACCTGCCGACCCACCATCATTGTTGTCTATCTGCGTGATGAGTTTGCTATAGGGATTTGAGGAGTGATCACGATTTGTAGTCTCAGCAACACCGCACGCATAACCAAGGTGTTCTCGGTGTTGATGGAATTCGATGAGGAGTATGAGCATCTCAAGACTGGCAGCTATTGTAGGCATATTGCGCGGGAGTTGGAGATGCGGTTCCATGGCCAGCAGCCCAAAGGGCGCCACCATGGCCGACCCTCCCTCTCTGCTAATCTTTGTATCCAATCAGTTTGTTGGATCGCTTGGTATGCACGATGGTACAATTATGTCTACGAGAAAGAGTCGGTAATGATAGCACCAGACAGGTGTGTGCAACCATGGTTGAAGTGTAGTGCAAGGTTCTGAGTGATGGTGATCTTGACATCCCCTGGTTGCAAGTGTGTCAAGGGTGAATGCCTATGAAATTTTACTTTTAATTTCCCTCTGATCTTGTTTGGATCTGGTGGAGGGCTCAGCCAAGGTAGCCAAAGATAGATATATGGCTTCCAGCTAGAAGCGAGAGACAAGTCATGAAGGAAGAGGAAGCTCGAGGAGAGGATGAGGTTGAAGGGCATGTGGCAAACTGATGTCCATGATATTGCATAGGACTCATTTTTTGAGTTTTGGAGAGGCGCTGCAATTGCTATTGTTGGAGTTTGTTGTTGTTTGCGCCATTACATGGAGGTGTTATAGCAAAATGAAGTGAGGTGTACTTTCTCATTACGTTGGACTCACACATCCTCCAAATCAAGTCACAAAAGAGAGATTGAATTGTGATTATTTATTTTATTCAAGTTGTGTGAAGTGGTTATATGTGTGTCTTTTTCAAGAATGATGATGAGATGTAAATGGACATATGTAATGGGCTTGTAATATTGGGCATATGATTAGCAAGAGTATTGTTGATATTTTATGTACCTGATTGAATTGTTGTAGGGGGTGCATGATTGGTTGTACCTGACACACCAGGTTATGGTCCAAATTGTAATTCCTAGCCATGGGCAAGCTAATTTCCCCAAGTTTGTTGTAAGCCCTATTAGTAAAGCATATGTGTTGTAGCACAGAAGTGTGTGTGATCATAGGATGTGATACTCTCTCATAGACAGAGAGGTTGTTGTATCAAGTTGTGGAATTAACCACTAGGGTAGGTACGAGGGTGGCATGTGTACTTGTATGCTAGCTTGATGTTGAATCAGAGACTTTGGATCCTTGATTTAAGGTGGGGATGTGAGATGGAAGAATCTCAAAGTGTGAGACCAAGTTGTGAGTCTCAGAGTATGGGGGACCAAGTTACGTTTAAGGGAGAGTTTAACATTGATGAGCTATGTAGCTGAAAACAATTCCTAGAGAACTAGCGGTTATAGCAGTAGATGACCCATGTATTCTGGTAGATGGATTGTGCTTTATATGTACATCAATAACTATATGCAGGTACAAGATGCAAGAGGAAGCAAAGAATGTTCGAGGATGAAGCCCACATTAAAGCAAGCTCAAGTGAAAAATTGAAGCCATGATAGTGATGAAGATATGACCACAAAGATATTTAGATAAGTAGTCACTAAGAGAGAGTGTTGGAATATATAATTCCTACTTATCTAATATGATGTACTAAGAAGTAGAGTCAATCTCTACGTGAGTTGTGTGATCTTATTATTAGGAGTTTGTTAGGGAGTTGGATTTATGAGATCCTAAATTCGTGTTTATGGTTGAGATATTTTCTCAACCTCTCATCCTATATTTAGAATAAGTTAGATCTGATAACTATCAGTGAGCTCTATATAATGAGCCACAAATTTATTATATCAAGGAATCAAGTAATCTAATAGTGTTGTGTTATAATGTCTCTCTCATTTGTTAATTCTTATTTCTTTTAATTACGTTTATCAGTATGTATTTCACTGGTATTAGAATACTTTGTCTTTGAACAGTCATGCTCAGTCCAGGATTAATTATGTCTCTACAATGTCTTTCCTAGATACTCTGTCTATTTAGTTTCATCTATATTTATTGATGACCTATCTATATTAAATCATAGAACTATCTTGGCCACGACCTTCACTTTTTATTTCGTCCCTTTTAATTACGTCTCTGTGAGGGTTAATTTAGGGATTTCTTGCATAGGCATTTTCATGAAGATGACACCTGGATTCAGGTGTACTATATTATAGGGTTTTCTTGTTTTTATTTTTACTTGTTATACATTCGCACATTTATTTGCACCATCTCCTATTGACTGTGTGAGGAAAGGGCTTTCGTGGGGTTTGAGCGTGATCTATTTTTAATAAATTTTAACCAAATCAATTAGGTATTTATCGTAATTAAATGTATCCATATCGCATCCCTTGCATCTTTGGAAGTGCTTACTATAGTTACGGGGACTAAAGGTAATATCCATTTATAATTGTCAACTATGTGTTTTGTTCTCAGTTCCATCTTAATAAAATTACTTTTGTTAATTGATCCCCTGTAATGTTTTGGTAATTACTTCTAAGTAATTATGTTGATGATTATTCTATAAAATGATTGTTTCGATGATATTGATATAATTTTACATTTTGTTTATAATTGTTCTTTATATTTCATATTCTATAGATATGTACAGGGGTTACAAGGAAACATAAGTGGATTAAATGTTTTCTTACTTTTCTTACTTTTGCAAGTGAAATTGGCATGGATATAAATTGATGATGGGTCCCTTTTTTCTTGCAAGGGAACCCATCATATGGATTAAGCACCAACTCCCCTACCAAGTCGTGGATCAACTACTTCACAAGGAGGACGAAGACACTCCGATATTCAATCAGAAGCTAAGATAAGTTAATCTTTGAATCAATTATTTACTTCATTATTTAACATGTTTGGACATTATTAAGTTACTAATATGATTGTATGGCTTCCTTGCCGGTTTGGAGAAAAGACAGTGCACTTGGTGAAAGAAGCGGCCTTTCCAAAAAAGGTATTCAGGTTCCACTTCTTCCATTAGTCCATGCACACAGTCACTTCCATCATAGACAATTTTATGTTGACTTTCTAAAAACTCTGTTTAGACTAGTTATTGGGTTCTTGGACCGATGGAAAACCCAATTTGTAATAATTTTGGTTAGTGGCCTATTGATTGTAATAAGTGTTATTATTGTCAAACATTCTGCGACCTAATGTATCAGATACCTTTGCTATGATAATAGATAAAAATGAATGTATTTGGGACTTTTATTCTCTTCTACCTATACTTGGCATATTAGTAGCAATTTCAATACAACCTATTTATACATTTCATTTTGAAATATTTTGATTTGGTACAGTAATTGAACAACAATCACACAAATAAGTTATCATGGCCAATAGACACACACACACACACACACATATACTATAGTATAATAATTGACATAAACATCGCTACAAGTACTCTTATAGAGTGGTAAGCCACAAATGTAACACAACTAGACAATCCACTTAATCAATGCAGATTTATACGTATAGGAATATAAAACATAGAATCAACTTTATAACATCAACAATTTGATTACATAGATGAGATACATATCTGAAGACTAATGATGGGAAAAAAAATGGAACAACAATGTTCCATCCAACCATAGAAATAAAAAAACCACGGTCACTTGTCCTTATCACCCCCTAGCCTAACCATGACTCCATAAGGGAAAGTTGAGTGACACTCCTTAGCCACTATCAATTTCAACAGTTCAAAAAATGATTTTCCTCCTTAGCATCCTCCCTTCCACATATGTTTTATTTATCATGTGCCTAGGACTTTCCATTCCTTTCCCTCCTTGGGGAAATTTGTAGCTTTACAAATCCATGATTTTTAGGTGCTCCTAGTGACAAAACTCAACTTCTGCCACTTGTAAAAATCAGTTGAGTTAACTCAAACTTGTTCCCCACTCATGGAATCATAGTCAGCTATTTTTAACCTCTTTGTTTCATTTTTCTTCCAGCATTTAATTTATTAAAAATTTCATCTCATACATGTGACCATCAAAAGAGAATAGTTGGGAAAGTGAAACCTTTGCCTAATAGTCATAAAATAATTATTACATAATCCAAAATACTAAATTCATTTTTCCATAAATGGAAATTTATTTCTAATTTCAGTTTGGAATTTATTTTCTAATAATTTGAGGATATTACATCCTCTCCCCCTTATGTACAATACTATCCTCAATGTTCAACCATCTCTCGGAATAGAATTGGATAATATTTCAACATATCTTCTTTCCAATTCCCAGGTGGCCTCCTCGGGACTAAAGTGCTTCCATTGCACTTTTATGTGGGTGATGGCTCTATTCTGAAATATTGTTTTCTTCTCTATAATGCATAGAGGTTATTCTTGGAATTTGCCTTCAGATTTCACCTCCACCACGTTCCAATCAATTATGTGAGTAGGATCATGAATATATATTTTCAATAATGAAACATGAAAAACATTATGAACTTTTCAATTTGCATGAAGTGTTAGTTGATACGACATGGGTCTGATTTGAGTTAAAGTCTCAAAGGGGACACAAAATCTTGGTGCCAAATTGGAAGAATTTCCTAGATTTAGAGAGCTTCTTCTTTCTTTGACTTTCAAATACACATGTTCCCCAATTTTGAATTCCTGATGTCTTCTTTTTATATCTGCATACCTTTTATGTCGGTCGCGTGCCTCTTTCAAGCTATGTTGTACCATTTTTACCATTTCTTGGAGCATTTTTGGTCCCACCATACTCCTGTCAACTGGATTATCACAATTGATCACAGTTGTGCATTTCATTCCATATAATACTTTGAAGGGAATCATCTTATTTGATGTTTGATAACCATTATTCTAAACAAACTCAAGTAAGTCTAGATACTCTTCCCATTTTGTTGGTTTTGTTCTTACGTACATTCGCAATATATCTTTGATAATTTGGTTTGTTCGTTCTATTTTCCCATCCATTTGTTGATGGTGACTTGTGCTGAAATTCGAATTAGTACCCAAACATGCAAACAATTCTTTCCAAAAATTGGATGTAAATTTCACATCTCTATATCAAATCACCATCTTAGGAATTCCACACAACTTAAAATTTTCTTTCATAAAAAATTTAGTGATATTAATCGTTTTGTAAGTAGATTGCATAGGTATAAAATGTGCATATTTACTTCATTTATCAATCACTACCATAATTGATTAATTTTGTCTTTGATTCTTCGGCAAACTTGTGATGAAGTCCATCGAAATAATTTCTCATTTATATTCGGGTATAGGAAGAGGTTGTAACAGACCTATGGGATGTTGATGCTTAGCCTTTACCTATTGATAATCTAAACAATTAGACAAATATTCAACTATTTCATTTTTCATGTTAGGCGAATAAAACTATTTCCTTAATGTTGTTATTGTTTTTTGGTATCCTCGATGACGAGAATACGACGTTTTGTGTAGGTCATCAAGAATTGTAGTCTTGAAATCAGTAGAGTTAGGTATATATAACCTCTCTTTGAACCTTAACATCCCATTTTATCTATACCTAGATCTGTTTTATTCAGATTTTATGCATTTCCTTGCAATTTTGTTGTTGTTTTGATATAATTTTCATCATTACTACTTGCGGAGTTTATCCTATGTTCGATATCATTTTATGGATTGTTGATAATTATTTCATAAAGTCCACTAGTCCTTCGAATTAGTGCATATGAAACTTTGTTTTCTTTAACCTTGATGTGTCATACTTCAAAATCAAACTCACTTAAAAAGGACAACCATCTCACTTGTCTTGTGTTGATATCTAGTTGAATGAACAAATTATTTACACCACTGTTTTCGGTTAATAACATAATTTTTTTTCCCATTAAATAATGCCACCACATTTTTCATGCATGAATCATAGCTGCTAATTCTAAATCATGAGTCACACAATTTTGTTCATGTTCTTTCAATTTATGTGATTCATAACAAATGATGTTTCCATATTGTGTTAGCACACCTCTTAATCCATCTTTACTCGCATCTACACAAAATTTAAAGTCTTTATATGGATATGTTACTTTTAGGATAGGTGTTGTAGTTAAATGTCTTTTTAGCTTATCAAAACATTCTTGACATTTTTGCGACCAATTAAATTTTCTTCCCTTTTTCTGTAGTGATGTAATCAGATACGCAATTCTGGAAAATCATTTGATAAACCTTCGTTAGTAACTGTTAATCCTCGTAAATGACCTTATGTCTACTACATCTTTAGGAATAGGTCATCCCATAATGGCCTTAATCTTTTTCATGTCCACTCCAATACGGTCTTTTGATATTGCGTGCCTTAAATATTGTATCTTCATGTATGGTAAACCCACTTGACACCAATACTTGTCTTATATTCGGGTAGATAAACAAGATACCATGTCTTGTTCATCTCAATAGTGGAAATCTCTTGGTTCATGGCTTGAAACCAATGTGGCTCTTTAGCTTCCTATTTAAAAGATGTAGGTTGGCATCACATTAAAGAAAAATGATTGTGCTGATTAATATCATCCAATTGCTGATGAATTTATCTCAAGCGTTAAGTTCACTGATTTTAGACTTCAGAGGATGAATTTCTTCTTGAAGTAGAGTCATCGTGAGAATTTTCAGGCTATCCTTATACGTTCAATCTTGGAAGGATAGGATTATGTGTTTGATTTCCTGAACTTTTTGTGTGTTCGTGAAGTGGCAGAAATAGATTTTGACTTTCCATAGGGCAATTTTCAGGCTCACTCTAGAACTATTTTTCACAAAATTTGAATCTCTACTCAGAATGAGTTTCTTTGAAATCGTATTGTAGAGTATCTAGGATTTGGATGTCTCACTGTAGCCAACAAAAATACATTTCTTACTTTTATAATCAAGTTTCTTCCTTAATTCGGAAGGTATGTGAGCGAATGCAATGCATCCAAAGGTCCTAAAATGAGAAAAAAACAGTTTTGTTCCACTCCATTCTTCTTGAGGGACATTCATCTTGACATTAGTGGTTGGGGATATATTCAGAAGATAAAGTGAGCCTGCTACAACTTCAGCCAAAAATAAATTTGACAAACATTTATCTTTGAGAATGCACCTTTCCATGTTCATTATAGTATGGTTTTTCCTCTCAGCCACTCCATTTTGTTGTGGAGTATACATGGTTGTGGTTTTCATGATCATGCCTTGTGATTTGCAGAAATTTGCAAATTCTTTTGAACATTATTCTCCTCCTCCATATAACCTCAATACCTATACATATTTCCCACTCTTTTTTTCATCTTCAACCTTGAACTCCTTGAACTTTGCAAAGGTTTCAGACTTGTGTCTCAGAAAATAGATCCATATTTTCCTACTAAAATCATCAATAAACATTAGAAAATAAAAGATACCAAATATTGATGTTGTTTGCATTGGTCCACATAGGTCAGTGTGAACCAACTCTAAGTGTTGTTATGCTTAAGTGGAGGACTATGGAAAGCTAGTTCTCTTATGTTTTCCAAGAATGAAAGACTCACATGGGGGATTTTTCTCTTTGAAGATAGGTAGACCTTTGACCATGGAGTGATTCTTGTTGAAATATTGTAACTGCAAAGAGTATTCTATTTATTATTGAGTCATTATTCATTATATCAATCCCCTTTTGTGGATTGATCATGTCGGGAATTGTAATTGACCAAATCCACTTTTGCGAATTGGTCAAAACCTCATTGTAATATGAAAATTAAGAAGTCGGCCCCCAGGCCTAATTAAAGTGGTTTTAACCACTAAGAAGACAAGTTGGCCCTGCTCAGTGAAGAGACACCTTTCCAACACCTGCCAACCAGTGTAAATAAATGAATCCAACACCTCATTATCTTACTCACTCATTCACTCATCAAGTGCGCAAGTTTGGAGAGCCGCAATTGGAAGAAGAAGGAATATAGAGGTGCATTGCTTAGTGTTGGATATTCTCTAGTGTTTTGATTTATTGTCTTGGCATTGTATTGCCTATCTGGGTAAAATCATGAAGATGGGTTACACTTTTGCTTGTTTTATGAGAAAAAAACTATATTTTCACAAGTTCTTCAACTTCTGGCATACAAAAGTATTTTTTTTATTTAGAATTTCACTTTACAGTAGAAACAAAACTTGTGAAAAAATTTGTTAGCTTTCCAACGACTATTTTTCAATTTTTTTTTATCACGATTTGATCTGTCAATTTGACAGTTGTTTAACAATATGTTCCTTAAACATGAAAGGAATGATAATGAGTAACTTTTTTCTACAACAATGTATCTATTATTAAAATTATGTTTTTAAGAAACAAAATATACTGCAACAATCTACAGAGACTCTATTTTATTATGACTATAATTTTGAATCTAACGGATGAATATTATAATTTCTAGAATTTTTTGAAGTTGACCAAGATGAAAACATTGCATATTTTAAACACATGTTTTTCTACACCTTGTATCTATCTTAATTTTTACTTAAAACTAAAATCTAAATATACCCTTTTGAAGAGAATAGTTTAAGGATTATGAATATATTTGTTTCTAAATTTTTCACTGTATATTTTTAGAGATACCGATATTTCATTTCACCGAATCATAAGGTATGCTGAAAATATTATGCAGTGATTTTTTTAAAAAATTAAATAAAATTAGATAAAAATAATGAATATGAAAACAAATTATAGGAATTGAAAGTAGATTCAATTTTGGAAATGTTGGTGTCAATTTCAAAACCAAATTCTCAGTATTTGCAGGATTCTGCAACCTCCGAAGTTCAGGTAAGCTTGGGGCAATTCTCTGGTTTTTGTTTTCAGTCCCAATTTCATGTTTTCGGCCGAAATAATCTTTCGGCTGAAACCTAGATTTTAATGGAATCCATTAAAAATAAAGGTTTCGACTGAAAAGTCTTTCAGCTGAAATATTCTTACCACAGGAAAATAATTCATCCAAAAAACATTGTACATGAATTTCAAGGGCACCATTCAATTTGACGTGAAAATTTTTGGCCGAAAAAATTCCTAGCAACATTTTTTCTACCGAAAAATTACCGCTAGGAATTTTTGAGACCAGATTGTCACAGAAGTGTTACCGATCTTCATGATTTTACCCATTTATATTAAGGAAGTTTTGTTGGGTTTTCTTCCCCATGAGGGTTTCCTAGGATAAATGTTGTGTATCTTATGATTGTGTTTCTCTTCGTGATACTACATTTCTATGGTTATTTAGTAAATTGAAAAGAAACCTAATAACGGATAAAAAAATTAACATGGAATCAAAGCTAAGCTAAAGAGAGCACCTATCACTAATAAGCAAAAACGTCACTCTTGTCATACAAGAAAATTAGGGCTTTTTACTGGAAATAATTTTTTTCCTAAAAACCATCTAGAAAAGTGTGCCCTACCCTAGTGAATCGTTTGGCATCTTAAGTGCACATTTTCAGTGGACAAAGCCTCCAAAAACTCAAACCATAGTTTTGACTTGTACGAGAAAATGAGAAAACTATAAGTACTAGAAAAAGAGAAAACCAAAAAAACCATGAAACAAGAACCAGTACCAAAAGTACGAGTCTAGATTTCCACAGGTCAAGTTTCAAGGGGAAAAACTTGAAACTTTTGAAATCTAACAGCTCAAGAAAACTCATCTCAGTCAAGTGCATCTATTCCCTAGATCAAAATTTCAAAATTTGAAGTTTAAAAAATTAGGGTTTCCTCATAAAACCCTAACTTGGAGTTTTAGTTGTAGTTTTAGAATCACTTGCAGTATCAATTACAGTTGCAGTATCAGTTTAAGTATCATCTACAATACGAGTTGTACTCACCCTTGAATTTTTAAAGGGTTGGTAATTATTACCACTCCTACGAGATGGTGCCACTACTATGAGAGGTTTGTACTCACATATGTTTAAATTGTTAATATTTAAAGGTATTTGCATGAGAATGGATCTCTTGCCATAGGTCCAGAAGGATCTCAGATCCAACAGATCCAGAGGAATAATGCAACCCATGTTTGATTATTATGATATGCATCTATTTATTTTGACATTATTTTGATCTAGGTTGCATGTTGAATCTATGACCATCATACTAACCTTTGGTCAAAATTAAAGTCAATGTATTAGATTGTTTAAAGTTGACATCATAGAGTATGTTCTATAACCCACATTTATGTCAAGATAACATATTGTCTTAGAAAAAAAGATAGGTTGAAGAAAGCAATTGTCATTTTGAGTGAAGGAGACTAAGAAGAAAAGAAACACACTCATTCTTTAGGACAAAACTCCAAGTTCCAAGTTTGATTAATTAAGTTGATAAGATTCAAATTTTCACATGACAAGTTGATAACTACCCCATTACAACTAAACAATATAGTTGAGGTAGTAGTCTTTAAAAATGATTATGCTTGGTAACATATCATCATATTGAGATAAATAATCATTTACCAACATCTCCTCTCGGAGAAAATTCTTGTGTTGGTTCCAGGTTACCTTGTATGAATGTTTGATCATAACACTAGAAGAGGGTTGATCTCATTTTGTATTCTATTTCTTACTTTTGATATTTGTTTCATATAGGTCACAAGTGAAAGATATAAAGGAGCTATTGTGCCAAGTGTTCATGCTATTGTTTTATTACTATTATAAAAATAGTATTATTCTTGTTTGTTGTTTTGTTGACCTTGTTTCAGGTCACAGGTGATAACCCTGAGGAAGCTATAGTGAAAGTTGCAGAAGGAAAAAGATTAGTTGAGACATGAAGCAGTCTACCCAAGTCATGTACATGACGATATACATCCATGTACCAAAGAATATGAAGAATAAACTATTTTTGAGATCATGAGTACCTCATATGGAGATTGATTGTAAGGACCAGAAGGCTCTGAAGATGACCAAAAATTAGAACAAGAACTCACAGAAGACTTGGTCAAAGGAAAATGAAGCCACCTTGATGGAAAGAAGAACTCATTTGAAGTCTCACTCAACCTTTTATATTTAGAATTGATATTCAACACCAATTATACCCAATAAGAGATGACGAAGTCGTTGTAGACTCAGAATAAATCGAGAGTAATACTGCTATAAAAAAGGATCAGATGAAGAGAAAACTTCCAGGACTCGGAGACAGACTCCATGAGAAGTCTTCAAAAACTCCTAGGAGATATGAAATCTCCTCGGAAGATTCCCTTGTTTTAGTGATAGAAAAGGAAGCCAGTTAGAAAGACTAGGATATGGATTTTTCCATGAGACTAGAAGAGAAGCAAGTATTCACTTCCAATATTGATCTAACAGATCAAGCATGTTGCAGATGTACAAAGCCTGATCTGTGTCCAGAGGATTATCCCAACAAGAGGGAGGAGACTATTACGAGACACTTACTCCAAAAATTGAAGAAATAGTTCGAGTATTCATGAAGAAAACCAGAACAACCATGATTCATATATAGTATGAGATGCAGGGGGAGCAATCCCCATACTCAAAATTGAGTGGAAGTTGGTGTAGTACATTAGTTGGGTCATGGAGACATGACTACAATAAAAGATAGAGTTAATTCCATGAAATAAGAAGAACTATCTTCACTATCAGTTATTAAGCCACTCTGAGTTTCAGATGAATTTGTTGCCATGATGGAGTAGAGGAGTTACTCTCATATTTCAGCAGTTAAAGTGAGAATGGAGTAACCATTCTTAGCTTTGGAGCAGTTGCAGGTGCAGAGTCCCAGTTCTCGAACGAACAATTGCAGAAAGAGGAGAAGACATACTCTCACGCAGTGAGATAGATAGTGTTTTGCAGAAAACACGTAGGGATAACACATGACTGTGCAAATTGAGTTGCAGTTGAGCAAGTGTACCATATTGGTACAAAGTGATGTGAAAATTTGATTTGAATTTGAAGACAGAAAGACTCATGTATGCATATTGAAGAAAGGTTTGTACGTATTGAAGCAAGCTCCTAGAGCTTGGTATGGAAGAATTGATAGTTTCCTAACAAGCTTAGGCTTTACGAAGAGTAAAGTTGAATCTAACCTTTACTTCAAGGTTATGAATTATAAGCTTGTTATATTGTTGTTGTATGTTGATGACTTATTTCTAACTGGAAAATCTCATCATTGATTGTAAGAAGAAGCTCGCTGCAGAATTTGAGATGAAAGACCTCCGGCTAGTGCACTATTTCTTATGTCTTGAGGTCTAGCAAAACACATAAAAGATCTTCCTTAACCAAGGGAAGTATGTAGTTGTAATACTGAAGAGGTTTGATATGTTGGATTGTAAATCCATGAACACACCCATGAAAACTAATTTGAAGCTCTTAGTTGACACTTTGTTAGAGTTAGTTGATGCTACATTGTACAAAGAGATCATTGGATCGTTGATGTATCTGACGAATACCAAACTAAATATATGTTTTGCTGTGAACACCATGAGTCCATTCCTGGTAGATCTGAAACATGTTCACATGGTTTCTACAAAACATGTGACGAGGTACCTTAAGGGTAAGTCAGATTTTGGTCTCGGTTATAATGGAGATCATGACTTCAGATTGAGTGGATATACCGATTTAGATTGGGTTGGAAGTGTCGACAGAAAGAGAACCTCATGATGTTGTTTAATTCTGGGGTCAGCCATGATCCTATGGCAGAGTAGCAAGAAATCAAGTGTTTCTCTCAACACAACAGAAGAAGAATACATTATTGCATGTTCCACCAGTTTTCAATCCATATGGCTTCGAAAGATGTTGACAGGTCTATTTGATCTTGAGATGGAAGCAACCATGATTCTATGTGATAACCAAAGTTGCATAAAAATGACAGAGAACCCTATGTTCCATGACAAGACAAAACACATAGAAATATGGTAACATTACATTCATGATATGGTGCATAGAGGATCCATAAAGCTCCATTTTGTTGGCATTGATGAACAAGTTGCAGATGTGCTAACCAAGCCTGTGTCTCGTCTAAAGTTTGAGCACTTTCGAGACAATATTGGTGTAGTCCGAAGGGACCTCCCTCAAAAGGGGGAATAGTGTTGATGCCAGCCTTGTGCTGAAGATTTTCATCTTTGTGTTGATGTTGTTGTGATGCCAGCCTTGTGTTGAAGATTTCTAGCTTTGTGCCGATTTTGTTGAGAGGCTATCTTCGTGTTGAAGATTTCGAGCTTCGTGTTGATGTTGTTGTTATGTCAGCCTTGTGTTGAATATTTCCAACTTCGTGCTAATGTTGTTGTGATGCTGGCATTGTGATGAAGATTTCTAGCTTCATGCTGATGTTGTTGTGATGCAAGCCTTATGCTAAAGATTTCCAGCTTCATGCTGATGCTGTTGAGATTCCAGCGTCGTGCTAAATATTTCCATCTTTGTGTTGATGTTTTTGAGATGTCATCTTCGCGCTGAAGATTTCAAGCTTAGTGCTAATGTTGATGATGCTCTAGACTTTGTGTTGTGATGATGTTGTTATAGATATTGTATCATCCTCACGTTGTTATTGATGATGATGATGATGTATTAGTGTTATACTAATCCATGTTGATGCAGATGATGATGATGCCATTCCAGCTCCTCGGTGTGGATGATGATAATGATGATGAGAAAAAATTCCGATGATTTATAGATATGCCATTCAATGTTCCACATGTTTTTGATGTTGTTTCCCTCTCTCTCTCTCCTAATGATGTTGTAGAATACCCTTATTGTTAAGGGGGAGTGTTGAAATATTGTAACTGCAAAGAGTATTCTATTTATTATTGAGTCATTATTCATTATATCAATCCCCTTTTGTGGATTGATCATGTCAGGCGTTGTAATTGACCAAATCCCCTTTTGCAGATTGGTCAAACCCTAATTGTATTATCCAAATTAAGAAGTCGTCGTCGAGGCCTAATTGAAGTGGTT
>JASDQU010245360.1:16823-41013 GCA_032191745.1 Picea mariana | reverse complement strand
AAAGAGTATTCTATTTATTATTGAGTCATTATTCATTATATCAATCCCCTTTTGTGGATTGATCATGTCAGGCGTTGTAATTGACCAAATCCCCTTTTGCAGATTGGTCAAACCCTAATTGTATTATCCAAATTAAGAAGTCGTCGTCGAGGCCTAATTGAAGTGGTTTTAACCACTAAGGAGACATGTTGGACCTGCCCAGTGAAGAGACACCTTTCCAACACCTATCAAGTATAAATGAAGGAATCCAACACCTCATTATCTCACTTACTCATTCACTCATCAAGTGGGCAAGTTTGGAGAGCTACAGTTGGGAGAAGAAGGAAGAGAGAGGCACATTGCTTAGTGTTGGATATTCTCTAGTGTTTTGGTTTATTGTCTTGGTATTGCATTGGCTATCTATATTAAGGATGTTTTGTTGGGTTTTCTCCCCCATGAGGGTTTCACGGATAAATGTTGTGTACCTTGTGATTGTGGTTCTCTTAGTGATCCTACCTTGATATGGATATCTAGTAAATTAAAAACAAACCTAATAATATCTAAAAAATTAACAATTATTTAGGAGGCTTAGTCTCTGAAAGGGTAGATGTCAAAATCTTGCATCCAAAATCATAGATTCATTGGGGGTGGATGCATTTTGTGTGGATTGGATCATATTTTCAGTTTTAAGGGTCATGGGAAACATTCTATTCCTATTCATGTGGATTTAAGAAATCAATTTTCTGGTAGGGGGTTTTTCATATATCCTACATTATGTTCATTCAAAAATTACCTTACACCAATGTTCAACTAGTTTTCCTACACTTAACAGATTATGTTTCATATATGGAACGTGATAGACATCATGTATGTCTTTCTTTAGATCTTGTTTAGTGAGAATAGGTAGAGTTCCTTTGCCATGAACTTTGACTAAAGAGTCATCTCCAAGTGTAATATCATATGAAATAGAAGAACCAATGTAATAAAGTAAATCTTTGTTACCTGTCATGTGATTGTTGCATCCAATGTCCATCAACCAGAGGTCCTTGTGTTGTTCTTCAGTCTTGTGACATGAGAGAAACATCTCAACTGAGGTTTCTATTTCATGATTTGAGACATGTGCTTTGTGTGAGTGCCAATCTTCTTGATTCTTCCAGCATTCAATTTCATAGTGCCCATAACCTTTTTAGTAATAGAATTTTATGCTTGCTTTGTCATTAGATCTCCTCCCTCTGCCTCTTTGAGGCTATAAATTATTATTCTCATTTTGATGTGTTTGACCTTCACTTGAGTGATGGCTGCTTGGAATTCTCCCTCTACCTCTATGAACTATGTCTTTGCCTCTGTCTCTCTCTGTTGAAGGAGAATTTTGTCTTCAAGGCATTGTCGATTGAATCATCTTCTAGATGTACTCTGGTCTCATGTGACAACAAAGAACCCATTAGTTCATTTGTTGAAAAAATTGAGAGAGCCTTGGATTCAAGGATGGCTGAAACAACCATCTCAACAATCCTTTAATATATGATGGTTTCACTAGTCAACTTGATCTAGTTCACAATTCCCATGATTCTGGTCATAAATTGATCAACATTTTCAGACTGCCATTTTTAATGTCTCAAAATGTGTCATTTGAGTGTTTTGACCTTGTCATGTTGTTCTTAGGATGTCAGAGGCATGTTTTGAGGTAACAACGCCTATGGTTTTTGAGAAAATGGACTCATCGACTCACTTCGCCTTATTTTTCTCTTTTCCTCTATTCTACTTGAGAATTTCTATGTTGATTGGTTATGTTGAGTTGTCATCGCCTCTAAATCTGCTGGATCTGGTTCCACATAGCCATGATCCACTAGATCCCAACACTCTTATGCTTGCAAGAAATATCTCATTATGAGAAACAAAAAACCATAGTTCTCCCCAAGAAGAATTGGCCCTTGTTTTGGCCATAAATTGTTAGAGGTGGCCATTTTTTTTAAAAAGAAATTCAAAAAAAAAAATGAAAGTAATTTTGGTGTCTTTCTCATGAATAAAAAATCACCATTAATTGAGAAAAATGTGGGTTAATATCATTTAGAAAAAAAATACCCGTGGATAGTGCGCTTTCGATAGCAACCACCAAAAGGCTGAGGCAAAAGTTAAGTAAACTTTTCGCCAAATCCAGCTAGGAGTTTCACTCATAACCAATGCAAATCTTTTGCAAAAAAAATATCAAACCTGTTGATCATTGAAATCGAGATTTTGAAATCAAGCTTCGTGCGGGCATATCACTTTCATCATTGGAGGAGTCGCCTTAGTTTCTCTTTCAGATTTGATCGAACTCAACAATCCACGAGTTTGATCGGATCCAGTCCCTTTGGCAGCTCTGCGATCCCTTTGGTTTAGGCGTATTTCGTGGCTTGTGGAGATAACCTCACAAACTGTTTACACTTTCACACTTACATTTGCACTCCACACTGTAACACAACGGAACCTCAAGAATTAATGCACTCCACCCGGCCACTCGTGCGTAAATCGCGCCACACAGAACCTGAATAGCACCAGAAACTTGTAGAATCTCCTCGGATCCAGAAGACTGCGCACTGATAACAAGAAACTGTGCAGACAAGACAATGGACTGCACGATCTCCTCGGATCTGGAGTGTGCGGGATCTTTCCAATGCCAACCACTTACACTCCAGGTGCTAGCCAACAAGATGCTCTTTTGAGTGATGGAGTGGGTGCTTGTGATGTTCACACGATGGGAGTGGTATCCCAACACTCAGCATCGATCCTTAGCAGACTGCTCTCGAGGCGCTGTGATGAGTCTTACCTCCCGCGCTCTGAGACCATGACAAAACAAGATACTGCCCATTGAAAACAAGAAAGTGCGCAATCAAGACAATGGGCTGCGCCGACTAAACAAGAGACTGAGCATACAGGAAAGTGCAAAGTACATTTCTATTACACGATAGCAAAACTTATGAGGAAACATAACAACCAAATCAAGAAGACAGAAAGAAATCCTAGTGACTGGTACAGCTGGCCAGAACAACCGGCAGTGTACAGTCACACCGCATCCATATTCCCATCAGCTTCTTTTTCGACTACCAGCGGAGCTAGAGTAGAGTACATGAGACGTGATGTTATCCCATTTTCGAATTTGAAAAAAACTACCTTGTTCACCTCCCTCCGCACCTATGCTCAGATCCCTGTTTCAAAGCATGGCGATGGAAGCTTTTGGACAGGAGCGGATAGTGGAACGCTGTTTGGGAGCGTGGGGATGGAAGCTTTTGAACAGGAGCAGATGGTGGACGAGATGGTAATTATTAAAACCTTTACGAACATAATTGTTCAATACTTTGTGATTATGTATATAAAGATTATATTGTTGATTAACAAGGAAATTTCTTAATCGTGTATGCGCTAAAATGTATTGATGATTTAGTTTGTTTGTTTTTTTAAAGGTATTTTCTGAATGTTGTGGCTTTGATCTCAATAATACACTTGGACGCACACACAGCTTGAATTTCTTAATTAATAAGCCATAGAACTATAATTTTTCCCTTGAGTACATCCTTGTGAAGAAATATTTATGTTGTGTCAACTGTGCTTTGTGCTTGAAAGTTCAATAGATCATATATTCTGGTCTTTGTGCTTGATAATTGCATAAATCATATATTCTGTTTTGTTGGTGTCCTAGAAATATTAAATCGTTTTATCATAAGTAAAATGAAAAACTATGTAAAAAGGGAAAAGCACGAGGCATTAAGATTTCGAAGAATGAAATTCTGAAAGTAAAGTAAAGCGAATAGATGGGAATTTAGCAAACTTGGTTATCTTGAACCATAAAAATAAACATGAATAGTTGTTCTGGCCTCTAAATTATCGGGTACCCTTGTTCCTATCGTCAAGTCCAACTTGATATCATTCTGATCTTGATCTTGAAAGATGTTATAGTTTGATGAGAGAAGATCGTTCTCTCTTGGACATGATGTTTTCATTTTAATATATGCAGTACAAATGCTAAGTGAAGATTAGTAATATCAATTGTTTCCTAACATGGATTTTCATTTTCAGATTTCCCATTTCCTTGGCATAAGAAGGGAATCTCAATTATCCATCGCTTTACATTATTCATGGCTCAATAATAATAAGCTAACAAGATATTCATGTAAAAGATTAAGCATAGACATAATTGATGCAACACACAACACAACACATTGATGTGTTTTGGATATTAATATGAAAGGTATAGTTACAATATAGTTACAAATATGTTAAGAAGGTTTACACACTAACTATTGTTGTAACTAATTCATTTTTATTAACACTCCTCCTTAATTACATCAGTGTTGTAACTATCACTCCCATCCTTAATCACACCCCTTTAAAACATAACTTGGTCCTAACCAAATTTGAAATTAATTTATCTCACATTCCCTTCTTGTTAATAGACGATTGAAATTCTCTAATTCACCATCAAGCTTAGATACAAGTACACCTACTAACACCCACTTACCTAACTAGTAGTTCATTCCACAACTTTATGTATCATCTCTCCCATGGCCAGCACTTCGAGCTATTTGAAACGAGGGATACACGTTACATGATCAGATGCAGACCTATGTAGGCCTAACTGAATGAAGGATTATAGAACATTTGGGGAATAAAACTTGTCTATGGCATGGTTTACAACTTATTACAACTAGGAGTAAAATACTTAAACCAAAAAATGTACAACCGAACATGCACCCCTCAAATTACAACATTTCATTTCTTCTTATATTTGTTGGTGAATGGAAAAAAACCAAAATATAACCAAAATTTAGTTGTATTTTGTTGCATTCGATCTTTGAGATCTTCTCCACTTTTTCTTTATGTATGTTCCCTGTCTGCCTATCTTCCTTCTTTGTTTCTCCAATATTCTAATCTTCTCATCCGATACCTTCTTTCTCGGGATAAGTTATTCTCCATGCATATTGTACTACTCAATAATGTTGAAAGGTTGTCCACAAAATGGCTCAACATTGCTTCTCTCTTTGCAACTTACAGGCTGGAATATCGTCCTTATATTCGTTAAACTTGGTTCTTTCTTTGCAAATTTCTTTATAAATATTTGTGTTACCTTTTTTCTCTTGAATTTACCTTTGTCTTAGATTTCCATATTCTCTTGTCATTTGTTAGAATCATGAATTATAAAAAAATAAAATCATCTAAACTACATTTTTATTGAGTTAGATAATCTCAATACCATTGTCCATTTACAACTCCAAGACATGAAAAAAAAAAACATTTATAAAGAAATTTGCAAAGAAAGAAGCAAGTTCAGTGAATCGAAGGAGCAAATTCTAGCCATAAAGTTGCAAAGAGAGAAGCAATGCTGACCCATTTTGTGGAAAACATTTCAGGATTATTGAGCAGTAAAATATGCATGGAGAAAACCTCATCTCGAGAAGGAAAGGATTGGACGAGAAGATGGAAGGATTGAAGGAGAATCCTAGAATACACGAAGCAAGAAGATACACAGAATGAAAAATACATAAAGAACAAGTGGAGAAGAGCGCACAGATTGAATGCAACAAAATACATACCATGTAAAGGATTAAGGAGAGACAGAATTGATGCAACACACTACAAAACACATTGATGTGTTCTTGATATTAATATTAAAGGTAGAGTTACAATATGGTTACAAATACATTATAGGGATTTACCAACTTCTCTAATGGTAAACACACTAATTAACTACGGATGTAACTAATTCATTTTCCTTAAGAATTCCATCAGATTTCTTTGTCGATGAAGAGACACCATCAACAATATTCCATCGCTTTACTTATATACTCTAGACAATAACTCTAAACAAGAAAGTGAGTTAAGAAGAAGGTGAAGTCAACAATACTTTACAGTCCAACCACTAGTATTGAGAGAAGAGGAACTAGGTTAAGTTCGAATATAGTAGTTTATATTATATATAAACTACATATACAATGGGGAGGGCAAGGGGGATCCTCTTATATTAGGGTGGAGGTGAGGGGATTATTAAGGTAAAAAATAATATGTTTTACCCTAATAATCTTAGGGTGAGGGTAGGGGTATTATTAGGTTAAAACATAATATGTTTTACCCTAATAATTCCCCCACCACCTATATTACCCTAATAATCCCCCCACCCTCACCTTCATATATGAGGGTGGGGGTAGGGGGATTATTAGGGTAAAACATAAAGGAGAATCAAGAGGATGATTGACCTGATTCCACATTCAATGAAACCATAAATTTCACAACTTTGTGTTTGACTTTTCGAGCCTATTCAGAAACCGTCATCCAAATTCATTCACACATGCACAAAGCACCGTAGGATAGTCTTCCTACAACCCTAGAATATGTAAGCATGGTCCACCCTATAACACAAATATGATGTCCACCCTATGATGACCAATTCACGTGAGTCTCATAATGAGTTTCTAGTAGATCCCCTCATCGAAAGGGCAAGACAATGTACTTCAAGTTGATTCCACTAAATATGGGTACAAATTTTGTTATCACGCGTCATTAATCAAGGCATATCCTTAGGATGAAAAATCGACATTGGGTATTGCTCCACAATTTCACTACCATATTCTAGGTAGTCTTTACTCCGTCACCCCCACCAGAATTGTTGGCCGCCTTCCCTTTTCTACCTCCCAATTTCACTACGATATTCTAAGTAGTATTTAATCCGTCACCCCCACTGGAATTGTTGACCTCCTTCCCTTTTCTAACTCCATATTATAAATGCATGATCTCCCTTGAAATCCTTGGATAAATTATCCACCTCTCATTCTCAATATTTTTTTTCGTAGACACAATTTTTATTCCCTCGCATCCACTGCTATCAATTAATGTTTTTCTCAATATTCACTCGTATCATGGCCCATTTTTGCACACATCCAAGGATGTGTGCTTCCCTGCCTAACTGAATCCCTTCCATTCCCACACTACAAATCTTCCCCATCTTAACGTTGTGTCAACAAATGTTAGGTAGAACCTCTACTCTACTAAATTTCACGCCTCCCCACTGTCTTTTTCACCATGATTCATCCCCTTTGTTGATAAGGATCAACTCTATGTTCGAACAATACCATGTGTCATCCCCTTTGTTGATAGGGAGGGGCCTCCTCTTTCATCGTAGATCCCCCTCCTCCACTAGCACGTTGCGACCTTGCATATATTTACAAACCCATTTATGGGCCCTCTTCTCTCACCTCTTTCCATAGATCCACACCTCTCTTCTAGAAAAATGAATATTTCTACTAGCTCAGAGTGGTTGTCCTAGAATCAAAAGACACGTAGATAGTGACACTCTCTCTCGACGATGCCTTCATTCTCTTTAGTTATCAGTTTTTGGTGGTGTCTTTAAACAAATCCCTTATTTCCCTTGAGAGACATAGTGAATATTCCAGAGGGATCATTTGGCCACATGCCTTCCAACTGCATCTTTCCCCATTCGAATTCTCTCAGTTATTCATGGACGTGAGTCAAGTTGCAACTATAACCTACATTGATGATTTTTTCTTACCTAGGCCTAGTGGTCAACATTGTTTGTTTTGTTGAATGATGATTTTCTGTTACTCCAACTATCCACCTTCATAACTTTCAACAATTGGCTTGAGGATGAGGTAAACTATAGTGGCGAGAGCTTGTTGGAACCCAAATTTTTGGGTTCATTTTTTCATGTACAAACAAAGGAAGTTCTCCATGCTCATTCCATAATTTTGTGCTTGCCTAAGAAGATGTGTGAGGATTGACATATACTACTCACTTGACCTATTTTTGTTAGTTGTATACAAAACATAAAGACTACCTAATACAAGTGAGTCCAATTTTTGAAAGTTTGTGCCGAAAAACATGAATATGCCCACCTCAATCAAGAAATGAAACATCATGAAATATCTGTGAATTATTACTACCATCAACATGTGACGGTTATAGAACGCACTAGTGAGGAAGCTGGGATTTCTCCTGATGGAGGATGTCTACCTATAGTGTTGGAAGACAACATAAGTGTGGGAAGCAGTTTTATGTGCAAACAAGTGGAGAAGAGGAGAATGAGACAAGGATTCCAAGACGATAAATATATGAATGAAAAAAAGAACATAAAAAATAAAGTGAACCAATAGCGAATTTGGGACATTTTGCGACAGTTATTTCGATGCTCTTACGACATTATGTCATGGATATTGCGATGAATCTTGGGTCTCCAAAATGTTTCTTTGCGTGATGTGGCACATGTGATGAACCTGACATAATGTTGCAAGAGCGATGATAGCAGGGAGTTGTGACAATTGCGACAAAGAAGAAATACCGTCGCCAAAATGACTAAGTAGGGAAATCGTCGAATGCACGACAACGTAGGGAAATCATTGCAAGCGTGACTAGAGATGAAAATCGTCGCAAATGAGACAATGTAAAGATATCATCATAAGAGAGACAATAAAGGGAGATCGTCACACACCCAACAATAGGAAGATTGTTACAAGATCGAAAAATGTAACAAAGTTTGTGACAAATCATCTTTCGATGTGGTTGTTGCAAGAGCGACGAAAATAGGGTATATTGCGATAAAATTGCTATACAATTTTCGTGATTTGTATAGCAAGTTCGTAACAAGATTTTTATGCATTTGTCACAATTGCGATGAAAATAGGGTATATTGCGATGAAATTTCTATACAATTTTCGTTATTTGTATATCAAATTCATCGCAAGATTTTTTATGGGGTCATCGCAATTGAGACGACAACAATATATTTAAAACAAAAATGATTTTTGAGCAAAAAAAAAAAAAGCATGTGCAACATAAGAAAATTCTTTCCATGATAGGAAACAATTGGTCCTAGTAGAAGGAGGTCATTTACACATCCTCTTGTGGAATTGCTACATGATAGCATAGCTAGGTACTAGAGATAAATCCATAGCAAGAACTCGATCCAGTAAAAAAATACAACATTCATAGTTAGATCCATGATCAAGAGAAACAAAAAGATGACACATTGTTCTAGATTGGTCCTCTAATATTTTGGAGAACAAAAGCACTCTCAATGGGGAGGCCTGATTTGAAATGGATCTAAAAATGGGAATGATGATAAGAATCGATACCTACAAGTGTAATTTAAAAATTAATGAAGGTTATATAATAAAGTACAATGCAAGATTTAATAAATTAAATGAGACAAAGAAAAAAAAAGTAAAACAAAATAAAATAGAAAAATGAAAATAGAAGCAAAAAAGAGAGAGAGCAATAGAAACTAAAAGGTCAATCTCTTTGCCTTCCCATTTCCCCCATGATCTCATGTTCGTCCTTTTGACATGATTCTCAAAGGGTAATTTGGCCTAAGAGGAAAGTATGCACAAAGATCCATGAGTTACATTGTAACAAAAGATTCTCAAAATGAGAATTGAGTAACCATTGAAACTTGTTTTTCCCATTTGGGTTGGTTCTAGAGTAAACATTATGTCATTTTGTGACATGTCATTTATGTTAAATTAATGGAATATAAGTTGCATTGGATTTTAATTAAAATAACAACGAGTGTCCTATACAAAAGTTATTGAAGATGAGATACTAACATGCTATGTCTCATATGAAATATGTAGAAATTATGAAGAAACTAGCGAGGAAAATGGATCCACTTGCTAAGATCCCTTTGGCATATTAGTAGTATGTGGTTTTAGTGTGGGATGCAGGAGGAAAAAATGTTACCCCTATGGATCCGTTTGGAATATTAGTAGACGACCCCTTTGGCATATTAGTAGTATGTGGTTTGAGAATATTTGGTGGTAGTGAGATCTCTTGAGTATAATCGATCTTGCTTTGATTGTTATGTGGGACTTCATATTTCAAAGTGCAATTTTGGGAGGTGACGATTGGCATTATTACCAGGGTCGAAAAAGTTTGATTCCCTAGATTCAATAGATCTAGTATAGCATGGTGTTGGGAAGTCGTCTTTCTTTGAATCATTATTTTACAATTTCTTGTATTGAGGGAGAGAGAAATAAATGGCATGCAAGGAATTTCAAGGTATCACATGGTAACTCCAATTATGGAGCACATCCCTTTGATTGTTATGGATAAATTTTCTCTAGTCGAGGAGGATCAAGATCTTGACTACTATACTTTTGTGCAACACAAAAGAGATATTGATGGCGGTGGTGAGCATAATATTTAAGGATTGAAATAATATAATTGGATAGAACCCTAAGAAGGGGCGTCTTTGTCAAATCATTGTCAATGTAGAGTTATATGAGGATCCTCTATATGACATTTACTACCATGATTATGAAGAAAAATATCATAATTTGGTATTTTTCTTGGAGATGAATTTTAACATTGTGTTATGGGCATGTGAGGTCATCTTAGAAACATCTAATGCATATTGTGGGGTTGCAAAAACCATAATAATTTTTTTGATAGTGGGTTCCTTTCCTAATATTTCCATTGAAGGTTTAGTGACAAGTTTTGCACTATATTCATGGTGGTTTTTGTTGTTACTCATTTCTCCTCTTTTTGTATGGAAATGCCTAGAATTTCCAAGTGGAGGGATGGCGTTAGTTGGAGAAGATGATGACATCTCATGCTCTCTTTTAGTATCCACAAAATTTGCATTATTTTCTTACTTATTGTAGCTTAGGTGACATGCTATCACAACTCTCTCACTCTAGTTTATTTTTTTGACCTCATCAATGGTGTTGGGTTCCCTTTATATTGGTATTGGTTCCTAGGCCTAAGGTGTTGGCTCAAAGCTTTTACATTAAGCTCTAATCATGATACTAGGGTTTAAGGTCGCTTCTTGTGCTTCTTTTTTTTAGGGTGTGTTTATCCCATACACCTTATTGAATATATGTGGGGCATAAACTATGTCTTTTCTCATAGACACATTGCTCCCTTGCACATCAATGAAGTTTTTTTAAAGGGGCAAATTAGTTGACATATGGTCAAAACTCTCTCATTGTTGTTCATTTTGTTTTCTTCATTGATGGTGTTGGGTTCCCTCTATTTTAGTAGTAGTTTGTAAGATGTGTGGAAAAACCTTGAGAATTGACAGTAATGAATGGGATACTAACGAACCCAATATTGAAATATAAAATGGAGAATGTGAACATGCTCATGGAATTTTTCAAGATAAAAATGGTATGGCATGTGATGCTATAGAAATTCATGATAGTATTGATCTCTCTTTGTCTTCAACTATAGTACAAAATTAAGGAAATATTGCACCTAACACTAACCATGGGTTCAATGATAATCAAATTATTGGTGCTAAATCAAAATGAAAGGAAATTATCCTTCATCTATGGTTAATGATTTTATGTAAATCAAGTATGATATTGAAGAATATGAGTGGCAAGTAATCAAGGCCACAACATTGGTTTATCTCATCAATGACAAAATTATGAAATTTGTCCATGAGGAACCAACAAAGGAGGTTTAAATAATAGGTTTACTTAGGAAACTATAAGAAAAATATGATGATGAACTAAATAAAAAATCAACACTAGGTTTTGAGAAAAAAAAATTATAATATTAAACAAGGAGCCCTTAAATGTTTTGGTCCTTTGTATTTCACTAGAATTCCAAGGTACCCAAATTCATGTCTATCTATATGTATATGGATGAACCTCAACCTAAGTTTTTGATGTCAAATTGTTACATCTATGTATGAACATGTGAACCAAAATACATGAAGAAACAATCCTTAACGTTGTTGAAGAAACAAAAGAAATTTCAAGGAACTAAAAACATTAAATTGTTGCCAAAATTGTGGCCTCTAATTGACAAAGTGAAGATTGGAATTTATGTCAACATTATAACAATGAGTGTTTATATCATGAACCTCTATATGGATTATAAAATTTAAAGACATAATCAAAATAAGGGTAATGCTATGAAAAAATATTATAAAATATTTGACATCGCCATTTCCAACCCCTCACGTTTAATCCTTAATGTTGTAGAAGAAACAAAAGAAATTTCATGGATCTAAAAACATTAAATTGTTGCAAAAAGTGTGCCCTCTAATCGACAAAGTGAAGATTTGAATTTATGTCAACATTAGAACAATGAGTGTTTATATCATA
This sequence comes from Picea mariana, assembly GCA_032191745.1. Lineage (NCBI taxonomy): Eukaryota > Viridiplantae > Streptophyta > Pinopsida > Pinales > Pinaceae > Picea > Picea mariana. The sequence goes on along the minus strand of JASDQU010245360.1, from coordinate 28,939 downwards.
AACCTCTATATGGATTAACATCACCATGAGAAGGTTAAAGTGGGAAAATATGAAGAAAGTCTTGAAACCTTGAATAACCCTCCACATATTGTAGACGTGAAGATTGAGATGGTGCACATGTGTGAAAGAGTAAATCTGTGATATGGCCATTTCAAGCCCCTCATGTTTAATCTTTAATGTTGTTGAAGAAACAAAAGAAATTTCATGGAACCAAAAACATTAAATTGTTGCCAAAATTGTGCCTTCTAATCGACAAAGCGAATATTGGAATTTATGTCAACATTATAAAAATGAGTGTTTATATCATGGACCTCTATATGGATTAACATGACCATGAGAGGATTAAAGTAGGAAAATATGAAGAAAGTCTTGAAACATTGAATAACCTAGTTGATAAACAATTCCAAACTAAAGTGTAGGTCAGGTGGATGAGAGTTGAGACAATATAGTGACAATTCCCCTCATCTGGTGGCGGAAGCAGGGACACTTCTTGATCTAAACAGGGAGGAATTGGACCAACAGGAAGGAAATCAACCTTCAATAGAAAACTAATATACCAGGATCCGTAGTCCGCAACAAGAAAGGAGATAAAGAGAATCAATTATATTCTAGTTGGCTTATTTATTTGAGCATTATTCAGTCACTTAATTGTAATAAAGCATTATCTAGTCTAAGTAAGAAAGGCGATGTCTAAAATAATGTTATTATCACTTGATATGTGTAGAATAGTGTTGGGGAGTCCTTATCTTTATGATAGAAAAGAAGTCTTATTTCGTCATGACAACAAATATCACCTTACTAAGGGGGGAGTGGAATATATTGTTAGACCCCACAACATGAGGGTAAACACAACGCTTGTTTGTGTAGGACAAATGAAGAGGCTCATAAACACTAATAAGAAATATTTACTCATGGTCTTAAAGGAGAAATATGTTGGAACACCCGACACTTTCCAAGGATGTCATCCTTCGCATAAGAAAGAATTAATTTATATTGTTTCTAAGTATGATGATATTTTCCAGGAACCAGATGGATTACCTCCTAAGAGGGAAATCAAACATGAAATACATCTTTAGCAGGATTCTCCTCTTCCTAATGTGGGCATTTACAAGATGTCAGTTGTAGAGATGACAGAAATAAAAAAATAAGGTACACGGCTTATTGGATCGATGGGTCATTAGGAACATCTCATCTGCTTGTGGTTCTCCATTTGTGATGGTGCCAAATAAATATGGCACATGGCGAATGTTTGTCGATTACCAAGCCTTAAATAAACTCATGGTGAAAAATCGATACCTTCTTCCTCGTATAGAGGATTTACTTGATCAATTAAAGAATGTTGTTTATTTCACTAAGTTGGATTTGCGCAGTGGATACCATCAGATCAGGGTTGCAGAAGAGGATGCATGGAAAATTGCCTTTAAAAGCAAACATAAATTGTTTGAGTGGTTAGTTATGTCATTTGGGCTTTGTAATTCTCTGGCAACCTCCATGCATGTGATGAATGATGTATTCATGCCATTTCTATATGATTTTGTGATTGTATATTTAGAAAACATTCTTGTATTTAGTGGGACTTGGCATGAAAATGTAAGGCATGTAAAGAAAGTATTGGATACTTTGCAAAGGGAAAGCTTGTATGTAAAATTGTCCAAATCTAAATTTGGTAAGACTGGACTTATGTACTTAGGTCATATTGTAGGAGGAGGAAAATTGAAAATTGATCCTTCCAATATTGATGTAATTGTAAATTGGCCTGAGCACAAAAGTGTAACCAAAATACAAAGATTCTTAGGTGCAATCCATTATTGGAGGAGATTAATGTGAAAGTTCTACTTTATAGCAGCTCCTTTGCATGCCTTAACCAGTGTGAAGAAAACTTTTCAGTGCAGAGGAAAGAAACACAAATCTTTCGACACTTTGAAGGAAGAGATCAGTACTGCAGTAGTATTAGCACTAATGAATCTTCAACAACCCCTCGATATCAAGACAGATGCCAGTGGGTACGACATGGGTCTAGTATTGATGTAATATCATAAGCCTATATGTTACCACTCTGAAACTTCTAACCAAGTTGTGGTTAGCTATCCTACGTATGATAAAGAGTTGTATTAATTGGTTCAAAGCGTAAAGAAATGGAAGAACTACTTGTTAAAGAAGGGAAAAATCATACATACAGATCATCAAGCCTTACAGTATCTCCAACAACAAACCAAACTGCAACAATATTGACATTACAGATGGATGGGTTTCCTACAACAATTTCATTTCATAATCGAATAAAAAAAGGGTACAAGTAACAAGGTAGCTGATATGCTTTCTAGATCTCCTATTATTGCTCCTATTATTTTGAAGAATGCGTCTTTATCTCATGATAGCTATGTGGAACAACATGCCATTGATGAAGATATTAAATAAGTGTATGAGAAGCTAACCCATGGTGCACAGGTAGATAACTATTGTCTGCAGGGAAAACTACTCTACCATGTTGGAAAGCTATGTATTCATACAAGTGAATGAGTCCATGTAATACGAGAAGCTCACACTTCTCTTCTGTCTGGGAATTTTTGGGTAGGAAAAACTATGGCTCATCTGCAGAGGTTTTGTTACTAGCCTCAGATGAAAGCAATTGTAACTAAATATGTAAAGGGGTGTGTGATATATTCTACTTGTAAGCCCACTAATAGAAAATTGGGGCTATACTCAGCACTTCTTGTTCCATCCCATCCATGGGAAAGTATCTCCATGGATTTTGTAGGGGGTTTACAAGTGTCGAAAAGTGGTCATGAATATTTGTATGTTGTAGTGGATAGGTTCAACAAGATGCATATCTTAATGTCATCTAAAACAAATATCACTGCTGAGAACACTGTTAATCTCTTATTTCAGTATGTTTGGGTTCACTTTGGGTTACCCACATCCATTATCTCGGATCAAGATACTTGACTTCCTGGGGATTTTTGGACGAGCTTGTGGAGAATCATGGACACTAATTTGAAGAGGATCACTTATTTCCATCAACAGATTGATGAATAGACAAAGGTTGTTAACCAAACAATGCTACTTTTTCTTTCAGGCTATGGAAACAAGCATCCCAAGTTATGGGATTAACATATACCCTATGTAAAACATGTTTACAATTGAGCCTTACATTCCTCCACTCAGTGTTCACCTTTTGAGACATGTTTTGGGTATTTTCCTAAGGTCCCTTTGGACTTGATGTATGGGAGAGATGTCATTTCAAATGAAGAAATAAATGAAGATAGAGCCCGGAAATTAATCCAGAGGATCCAACATATACATCAAGCAGTCAGGGAACAATTGGAAAAAATTCAAGCATAGTATAAAGCTCGACATGGTTGATCATCAGTTTCAGGTTGGAGACCAGGTATGGATTCACATTAGCAAGGAAATATTGAAGGGTGAAGGAAAGAAAATCAAACCCATTCATTATGAACCCTTCACTATTTTGGGGAAAAGTGGTGGCAATGCTTTTCGTGTAGATATTCCACTGTATATGTAGATCTACTCAGTTTGTAAATGTGGAGAAATTGAAAACATTTTAGCCTCCAATGATCATGGATTAGGGTGAGGAAGTTTGTATAAAGCTCGACATGAAGAAAAAAGGGTTGATCATCAGTTCCAGGTTAGAGACCAGGTATGGCTTCACATTAGCAAGGAAAGATTGAAGGGTGAAGGAAAGAAAATCAATCCCATTCATTATGAACCCTTCATTATTTTGGAGAAAAGTGGTGCCAATGCTTTTCGTGTAGATATTCCACCATATATGTAGATCTACTCAGTTTGTAAATGTGGAGAAATTGAAAACATTTTAGCCTCCCATGATCATGGATTAGGGTGAGGAAGTTTCAATGGCTTCGTTTGATGAGTTTTTTCCTGAGTACTTGGATGAGTTAAAGGAAGATATCATATTGGATAGAAGGATGAGGATTTCATGCAGGTGTGATGTTGATTATCTTCGAGTGGGATTAAAAGGTATGCATCCAAGCAAGGAAAAGTGGATTAAGAAGGACAAGGTGAGGGAAATTTTCCCTCACTTATATGTTGATTGATGAAATCTTTTGGTGGTTCAAAAATCTCTCAGTGGGGAGGCGTGATACAAAAGGGATCTAGAGAAGAATAAGGATTACTTAGAAATCATAGAAGTATCTCAACAAGCTCATAATGGCCTCAATAGACAAAGAAAGGAAAAAAATCAAAGTTCTAAAAATTCAATGAAATTGGCATCATCCCGAAGAGCACGTCGTAAGATTTCCAATGGCGTAAACGACTCGTCAAACAAAGTTACAAATAAAAATATATTTGTGGTCAAAGTTTTGGTGAACATAGCCTAGTCAGCAGGGATGACTCAACATACGCACTGCTAATGTCATCATTAGTACATATGACATCAGCATCCATACAATATACATGGCACACGTAGAGGGAGACAGTTTTCATGTTGACGTCAACATGGTGATGTGGCAACACTAGAGGCTCTCACATGTCACTCATTTTTTAAATTTTCAGGTCAACATGTGGACCAATGAGGAAATGCCACATGACAGTCTGTATATCCATGTGGAATATCGTACGAGACGTGGCAGACCATCATGGCAGGATGATGTTGTAGGCCGATGTGACAGGCTGACGTGGAAGGTGATGTGGCAGGGTGACTATGCAAGTGGATGGCGTGGGCCAATGAAAGGATTTCACTTGGCCTAGTCATGGGTTTCCACGTGGTAGTGGTCAAATTCACAATGAGGGCTAGCAACTGAAAATAAATAAAAAATATAAAAGGGAGATGGCTGGCGTGAACCCTCCAGTCCACCAAATTTATGTATATCCCACCACATCTAGCCACCAACCATACCACTAAACTTAACTTAGGTTGCGCTCTATTTACATGTTAATGTTTTATGGTTAAAATAATATCCCAAAGTGAAGAGGCCCACGGGCTTGACCCCGGGACCTCCCGCTACAATTTGCCCTTCATATATATATGCCAACCAATGGGCCAAATGACCTTGTTGGTTAATCCTCTTGGCCATTTAGTTTAAGAAATGACCTTTTCCAGTGCATGGGAGGGGAAGGCATGCACCAGTCTTTACTCAGCACAAATTTCAATGCTAAAGTACTATCATTAATGCAGGTTGCAGGCATAGAAATTGAGATAGGATTTCTCAAGGGGGATGAAAGACTAGACTCAGATAAAGGCATGGAGACAATCATTTTTGGGTAGTTCCATTCCACAAATTATGTGGTGTTGTTTGTTTTCTAATTTGCGCAAAGATGTTGTAGCTTAACTCCAGAATGAGGTATACTTATGTATTTCACCAAAATTGTTTGATGATTTAATATAAAAGCATACCCATTTGAGAGGATGACTTGGAGATGTAGTGCACTAGGGACGCACTCCGTTATCAATTTTTTTATGTTTATATTTAATTCTTATGTCTCTTAATTATTTATTGATTCCTTATTTATGGTGCACTTCATTTTATGCTCTTTTAACACAATTCTTTAATAAGTCACCTTGATGAAAAGATCCTGGATCACATATCAACTTGGTTTGGTAGAAAAGGGATGACCCCACATCATTATCTCTCGGTGCTGCATAGTAATGTTTTGCATTGGCCCCTTCCATAACACCATGGTATTTGATGTTTTACCTTTAGACGGTGCTAACATCTTTCTGGGTCTCCCATATTAACAAATCCCATTAGTACAATATTCGACATGTAGGATGCACCTATGTGCTTACTTCAACTCCTCACACTTTCCCTTCACTATGACCTCGAAAATAAGAAACTAACCATGTCATTCCCAAAAAATATGTTTCTCTATGTCTCTCCCATAATGTTCAGCGAGAGAACGTCACTAATCCGACACCTCCCACTATCCTCCCTCTCCTCCCAGAATTTTCCAATGTCTCTCAGTCTCTCACAAGGTTCCCACCCTCTCGAGCCACTGAAAAATCCATCGATCTCATTCATGACACATCATTACCTAATTCCCCATAATATCAACCTATTACCAAAGACAGTAATGAACTCGAACAAAAAATGATTCGATTCCCCGAATATGGCCATCGTCCATCCTCCTCCTCCACCTGTGTTTCTTTAGCCTTAATTAATCCAAAGAAGGAGACTACATAATGTCATCTAGTTACCTCTGAACATGTCCTGACCCAAGCCACAATTAAATATCTCTATCCCTTACATCCAATTGCCTCTCAATTTTCTATTGGAGTGGTGCACAAAAAGGAAGGTCACCCTGTGACTTACCACTACGAGACCCTTTCCACATACAAATGCAATGATAAAATATACGCTAAATATTTATACCTCCTGATGTAGGATTTGTAGAAGTGGCACCCTCACAACAAGGGCACAAACTCTTGCATTTGATTCTCCCTTTGCGAGGTCTATCTTGGGTTTCAGTCTCTGGCGCCCATAGAGATGCCTCTCATTTCGGCTCCATCGAAATCATTAGATCAACACCAAGAACAACAAGATGACCATAGTAGCGTTCATAACTTATAACAACAACACACTCTAGTTCTATCTTCCTTGAAAGTAACACTGGATCGTTCCTAGCAATATCATGATTCATACCTGGTTGATAAATAGTGCAAAACTCTAGTGCATGCCAAGTGGATGATACTCGATACAATGCACCAAAAGTTCCCTTAGTTTGTGGCGGAAGTAGGGATGCTTCCGAATATTAAGAGGGACGAATTGGGCCACCATGAAGGGTGTCCCCATTCCTTGGCCAACTAGAAGAAGAGGAACAATATTTAGTAGAAAGAAAGGCACTAAAGGGAATAATTTCTATTCTAGTTTTCTGATCTATTTTAGCGTGAGTCAGTCAGATAATCATAATAAATAATCCACTAGTTTAGGTAAGAAATGATATGTCTAAATAAATGGTCAGTCACTTTCTATCATTATTGTTGCGAGGAACTTCTCTCACCAGTATGAATGTGTAGATAGTCACAAGAAATAAAAGAAGAAATTACCTTTTTAATAAGTTGCTCTATTTTATTAAAGGGGACATTTTTCTCTAATATACTGGATGGAACTTTTCTAAATCTCCTTTTCTCATCTCTACATTTTTACAATTTGTTGTGTGAGTGGGTTTAGTTGTTGCACACCAAATGAACTGGTGCACCCTATACATTACTCATTTTTCTATTGCGTCAGTGTTTTTGAGGTAGTGTGCATTGGTAAAACAAGTGTTCCCCCTATGGAAGTGAGTGCGCTATTGTTGAGTGTGTCCCTCGCAGAACCAGTGCATCATTCCTTGAAGTGAGAAATTTATTTTTAATTAAATAACTTCAGGAAACTGATGAATAACAAGGTTAAAAATAATTGAATATGACTCCATAAGGGGAAAACATGTTTGAGTTAACTCATAGATGTATTTAACAAGTATTAGAGTTATTTTTTTTTACTAGTAGCCCCTAAAAATTAGGGATTTATGAAGCTACAAAATTCCAACGAGGGAAGTGAATTCCATGAAAATTCCTAGGAATAAAGGGGATAAATACAACATATGTGGGACGTATGTCACTTCTTAGTATGTTGAGAAGGAATGGTTAATTTTTTGGGTGAGCACCGATGTTGTTAGGAAAATAATTATGAACTATATAGAGGTAAATTGGTTGAGTGAAGCTCAGTTCACCCATATGGAGTCATGATGACGTAGGTACCCCAACCCTCAGGTCGGAGTCTGCACAGGATCTTTCAATTTCGGCCCCTTAGAGTCTGACTGGCTCTTCAATTTCCTCTTCGAGAAATTTATTCACACACCCAACTGAGTGTATGTCATAGGTCCTTCTGAGTTATGCTCATGTGATATTTACACTGGCATGAAATCCATGATCAACACCCAACTAACATTGGGACTTTCCCCTTTTCCTTTCGGGATACCAGATTTCGCAAGTTCGTGAATCCTATTGTTGAGCGCCTTACCTCTTTGACCTCTGAAACCTGAAATACCAAACACTAGACCCTTCTTGCCACTGACTTCGGCTTTCCACTCATCATGATTTCAGGAGTTGTGATGATGTGCAACTCTATCTCTTGGCTCCCGGAGTCCCAAAATCTAAATTGCCGAAACGCTCCTCCATAGTTCCTTCGCGTTTCGCGTCTTGGATACTTCCTATGTGGAGTGCTCTGCTCCTTATCAAAGGAAATGCCGATTCCAGAAATGTAGACAAATATCCTGTTGCAATTTCTGATTTCGGGCTTTCGTCCCCGCTGTGTCCCAATCACTCGCCCTCAGAACCTCCGAAACCCCGAATTTCGAAGTTCCGAAATTCTGAACTTGTCACTCTTCACCCTTATACACGAAAAATCTTTTCACGTTTCGGGGATTTGATCAACCAAAGGTTTCTTCTACACTTCAGATTTGTGACCCTCGAAATGCCGAAATGCTCTCAACGGTCCAATGATTGAAATCAATGGTCCACGTTAAATCCTGCCTTTCGAAGGTGGATCTATCCGACACTTAACTTCCCCCATAATTTTCTTGGATCCTATGGTCCTCGCTTTTTCGGGAGTTTTCCTCGATGAATTCTGACTGTTCAGTTTCCTCCTCAAGAACCTCTGGCTCAAAATCAACTTTGCGATCCTTCTCTGGGGCGTGACTTCTGCACAACGACTTGAGCTTCCTGCTTTTTCTTGAATGATTCAAAGGCCCTAACCCTTGCGAGCTTTCTTTGCAAACTCAAGTCTTCAAGGAGACTCTTGCATGCACTCCTTGCAGCAATCCTTCAAATACTTTAGCGTACTTGAACTCTCGACTTTGTGCACTTTCTCTGCAATAGAAGTCCTTCAATCTCTCAACCTTAGTTGATAAGTTCTAAGGTCTCGACCCACCTATGCACACCTTGCACGACTTTTGTGTTTTTCTTGCACTTCTACTGGAATGAGAACAACGGTATATCTCCTGAGATTTCAGAGATAAACTCTGAACCTTTGTCAATGCACTCCTTCCAGACATTTCACTGAACTCCTTGCAAGAAATTCTCTCTAAGGAAGAGAAACAATTGAAACTCATTCAATTTCTTTCTCAGAATTTAAACATTCAACACAAAAACATACATTCACACACAACATAATAAAAAATGCATGACAAAGAGGGTGAGAAACTGTAAGCAAACCATTCAACATATATACACAGAAAACATCATAACATGATGAGTCTGAATCAAATCTTCATATATTAATTCAAGCTTTTGTACATGGGTTCTCCTCTACAAATCTTCTGCTATAGCTCCCTTCTTCTCTATGCTAATGTGCTTAATGATATAATTCTGATTGATACAATGATACAAACATGAAGGTGTCTATAGTCGTTTTCCCTCTTGTTCCTAAAATTGTCTAATCTGGAATTTAAATCTACCTACTTTCATTACCTGGGCATAAATGCCTTTTACATCGATAGATGAGAGCAGATTGCTCAAGATCTATTTACAATCACTTATTCATAAATGTGTGTATGCCTTCATTAAGTATTTCATTAATATTCCTTCCGTAGTCTTTCAAAATATTTCAAAACATTTACAACATGTGCAAAAATGCGTTGTTCTCATCCCAACTATCTTCCGCCTCCGCGCTCGCTTGCTGATGGCGATGCCCTTGCATCATATTCCCTCGCTTGAAAATTTTCATGGACTCTTATTCATGAGTTCTTGCACAGTCTATCCATGCTTCTGAATCTCTGCTTCATTCTCCCAATTGGCATATTCAACTGGATGTCCGTTCCATTTGACCAAGTATTCAAAATAATCTTTTCTCCTGGTCCTCTTGCTGACTCTATTGTCAATTATGCTTTCTATCTGTGGCTTTTCAGCTACAGGATTTTGTTTAGTCCACCGAACCTCTGTCTGTTCACTATTTTCTCCTGCTTCTTCAGCTCTGTAAGGGTACAAATCTGAGATGTTGAATATCGGTGAAATTCCAATCCCATCGAGTAATTCGATCTCATATGCATTTGCCCCAAATTTGTTTACAATCTTGCATGGTCCAATCTTCTTCATTTTCAGTTTGTTATATGTTCCCCTTGGGAACCTTTCTTTCCTTAGATGTGCAAGAATCAGATCACCAACTTCAAAATGAAGTTCTCACCTGTGTTGATCTGCTCTACATTTATACTCTTGACTTGAATTTTGCAAACGTTCCCTCACTTGGCTGTGAAGTTCCTTCATTGCCTCTGCAAAATCCTCTGCACTAGCACTTCTAGTTTCATTCTGTTATGAATCCTTCAATTCATAAACTCCATTTNGTTGCATTCGATACACAATTTGGAATGGAATCTTCCCTATGCTTCTGTTGAGTGAATCATTGTAAGCAAATTCTGCCTCTGGCAGAATGTGATCCCACTGACTGTGGTGTTCAGTCACTAGGCTCCTTAGCAAATTTCCCAAGCTCCTGTTCACAACTTCTATTTTCCCATCCATCCGAGGATGATAAGTTGATCTAAATGACAAATTTGTCCCCATCTTCTTCCATAAAGTCCTCCAAAAATGTGCCACGAACTTGGTGTCTCGATCTGAAACTATACTTCTTGGTAAGCCGTGAAGTCTGACAACTTCCTTGAAAAATAGGTTCGCAATATGAGTTGTGTCGCTGGTTTTTTGACATGGTATAAAATGTGTCATCTTTGAAAATCTGTCTACCAACACAAATATTGAATCAAATCCTCTTTTCTTTCTTGGCAACCCCAATATAAAATCCATGCTTACTGCATCCCACAGCCTCTCAAGTATGGGTAATGGCTGGTATAGCCCTGTGTTTTACGTTTTTCCCTTTGTGTGCTGACAAATTCTACATCTGTCCACAAATCTTTTGACATATGTTCTCATCCCTGGCCAAAAATATCAGCCATTTAATTTTGAGAATGTTTTGTCATGACCGAAATGTCTAGCCAATCCTCCACTATGTTTTTCTTTCAACAGATTCTCTCTCATGCAGCATTTTAGAATACATAATTGATTGCCTCTAAATAATAATCCATCCTGGATCATATATTTTGTCCATTGGCTTCTTTCCCTAAGAATTGGATTCTCAGATGACTCATACACCTCTTTAAAATCTATATCGTCTCTGTACATTTCTTTGAGATTATCAAAACCTAAAGTTTTGACTCTAAATTCATGCATAAGCAAACATTTTCTGCTCAAAGCATCAACAACTTTGTTAGCAGTTCCAGAAATATGTTTAATTACAAAAGTAAAATTATGCATGTATTCAACCCATTTAACATGTCTTTGGTTCAACTTCTCCTATTGAGTCACGAATTATAAGGCATGATTATCACTATAAAAAATAAACTCTTTAGGAACCAAATAATGTCTCCATTTCTTTAGCGCTTGTATGACTACATAAAATTCCTTGTCATATGTTGAATATTTAATCTTCGCTTCATTCAACTTTTCACTAAAGTATGCGATCGGTCTGTCATCTTGGTTCAAGACCACTCCAATTGCATATCCACTCACGTCACACTTGACCTGAAATGTCTTACTGAAATCTGGCAACACCAGAATTGGTTGTTCAGTAATCTTTTTCTTCAGCAAGTTGAAACTTTTTTCTGCTTCCTCTGTCCAATGAAAAGATGTGTCTTTTTTTCATCGTGTCCATCATTGGTGCACTAATTCCACTAAAATTTCGGATGAATTTCCTGTAGAATCTAGTTAATCCATGGAAGCTTGGAACCTCAAATACACTTTTCGACAATGGCCAATTCTTAATCACCTCTACCTTATTCGGATCCATTTTCAGCTCATCTGTAGAGATAACAAAACCCAAATAAATGAGTTCTATCCTCATAAATGTTGATTTCTTCATATTTATCAACAACTTCTCTTGTTGTAATCTCCTCATCACTGTAGCTAAATGCTTCAAGTGTTTTGTTTCTGTTTTGCTAAAAATTAATATATCGTCAAGATATACAATGATGAATCTCCCTATGAACTCCTTCAAGACTTCATTCATCAATATCATGAAAGTATTGGGCACGTTTGTTAAGCCAAACAACATAAAAAGCCATTCATATAGTCCCTCATTCATCTTGAAGATTGTCTTCCATTTGTCACCTTCTCTCAT
>JASDQU010245360.1:3659-16233 GCA_032191745.1 Picea mariana | reverse complement strand
TTCAATTTCCTCTTCAGGAAATTATTCACACACCCAACTGAGTGTATGTCATAGGTCCTTCTGAGTTATGCTCATGTGATCTTTACAATGGCATGAAATCCATGATCAACAACCAACTGACATTGGGACTTTCCCCTTTTCCTTTTAGGATACCGAATTTCGCGAGTTTGTGAATCCTATTGTCAATTGCCTTACCTCTTCGACCTTCGAAACTCGAAATACCAAACACTAGACCCTTCTCGCCACTGACTTTGACTTTCCACTCATCACAATTTTGGGAGTTGCAATGATGTGCAACTCTGTCTCTTGGCTCCCAGAGTCCCGAAATCTGAATTACCAAAATGATCCTCCATAGTTCCTTCATGTTTCACGTCTTCGGTACTTCTTATGTGGAGTTCTCTACTCCTTATCAATGGGAATGCTGAAATGTTGATTCTTGAAATGTTGACAAATTTCCGACTGCAATTTATGATTTCGGGCTTTCCTCCCCGCTGTGTCCTAATCACTCACCCTCAAAACCTTCGAAACCCCAAATTCCAATGTTCCAAAATTTCGAACTTGTCACTCTTTGCCTTTATACACAAAAAATCTTTCCATGTTTTGGGGATTTGATCAACCAAAGGTTTCGTCCACACTTTGGACTTGTGACCCCCGAAATCCCGAAATGATCTCGACAGTCCAATGATCGAAATCAATGGTCCACATTAAATCCTACCTTTAGAAGGTTGATCTATCCAATGCTTAACTTCCCCCACAATTTTCTTGGATCCTATGCTCCTCTCTATTTCAGGAGTTCTCCTCAGAGAATTCCAACCCTTCTGTTTCCTCCTCAAGAACACCTGGCTCAAAATTGACTCTGTGATCCTTCTCTGGGGCATGACTTCTACACAACGACTTGAGCTTCCTGCTTTTTCTTGAATGATTCAAAGGCCCTAACCCTTCTGAGATTTTTTCACAAACTCAGGTCTTCAAGGAGACTCCTGCATGCACTCTTTCTGGCAATCCTTCAAATACTTCAGCGTACTTGAACTCCTGAGTCTGTGCACTTTCTCTGCAACAACATTCCTTCAATCTCTCAACCTTAGTTGATAAGTAGTAAGGTCTTGACCAGCTTGCACACACCTTGCATGGCTTCCGTGCTTGTCTTTCACTTTTGCTGGAATGAGAACAACGGTATCTCTCTTGAGCTTTCAGAGATAAACTCTAAACCTTTGTCAACACACTCCTTGCAGAAAATTCTCTATAAAGAAGAGAAATAATTGAAACTCATTCTCTTTCTTTCTCAAAATTTAAACATTCAACATGAAAACATACATTCACACACAACATAATAACAAATGCATGACAGAGAGAGTAAGAAAATATAAGCAGACCATTCAACATGTATACACAAAAAACATCATAACACCATGTGTCTGAATCAAAGCTTCATATATTAATTCAAGCTTCTATACATGGGTTCTCCTCTACAACTCTTGTGCTACAGCCCCCTTCTTCTCTATGCTAATGTGCTTAATGATCTAATTCTGATTGATACAATGATACAAATATGAGGGTGTCTATAGTCGTTTTCCCTCATGTTCCTAAAACTGTCTAATCTAGAATTTAAATCTACCTACTTTCATTAACTGCGCATAAATGCCTTTTACATCGACAGATGAGAGTAGATTTCTCAAGATCTATTTACAATCACTTATTCATAAATGCACGTATGCCTTCCTTAACTATTTCATTAATATTCCTTCCTTAGTCTTTCAAAATATTTCAAAACATTTACAACATGTGCAAAAATGCATTGCGCTCATCCCATTTGTCTTCCACCTCTGCACTCGCTTGCATTTGGTGATGCTCCTACATCACATGATCAGGCTAGTGGGTGATCAAGACAAGTGACTTGGATGTTTTTCATCTATGGTTGGGTGGAACATGATTTCTCCATTTGTTTCTGACTTGTTTTGTTACATATATGTATATATTTTCATTAGTTATATCCATGTTTTTGTTTAATGTGATCCTTGCTAAATTATAGAAATAATGGAATTAAGAGGATGTACATCACAGATAATTAAAAGTAATTATTTCCTCACTTTGTATCAATTTTCAGAGTATAATAATTTATGTTGTTAAGTTGTTTCCTTATATGAGAATCATGTACAGTATAAGGTCCAACTTGTTAGTGATAATATAGATTAGCACTAAAGAGATCGTACTATTGCAATTTTATGTAGATATATAAAGCTTTAGATTAATGTGGAAAAAATAGACACCACACACCACACAACTGGTATGTACATTCAAAATCTATCATTACTATTAATTGATTCCAGAAAATTGAAAATATTATGAATCTGAAATGATAGTTTTGAACATAAATATTTATTAAGAAAACACTTGTTATATATATACATTTCTTTTGTAGTTAATTACAAATGGTTACAGGGACTACATGACTATATATACTCAACCATAGGTTCTATTTTATTTCATTAAATTATAACCTAGTTCGCATATAGCGTTACTTATTTTTGAGAATATAATTACAAACACAATATGAAGTTATTTTAATCACATTTGAACAGAGGAACTCAAATATCTTTGGCTTGAATGAAAATTACATATCAAGACGACCTATTAAACCTACAAGAAGAAAGAAAAATCATGATTCCTTACTTATGTTGTAACTAAAGAATAACAAAAAAGATTTTTTTTTATAAAAATAAGTAATGAGCTTACCATCCACCATTGAGACTTCTCACCCAAGAATATGCATTTTAGATAGCATGCAAAAGATCGATACTCTTTAGGATTTAAATAAAGAGTGTGGAACTTATAAAAACTGATGGAAATAGGTTTATTATTTCAAACAAAAATCAACTTAGAAAATCTTTCCATAGAATTAGAGTTAGAATTTGACTAAGCTGGCGAAGTCCCAACCAGAGAGGCTTCTGATAATTCTAATGGGTTCCCTCACAATTTTTTTAAAAGTGACACATCATTAAATTATCACTCTTGAATACGGGTATCAACTAGAAGGAAAATGATACCTCTGTAATAGCTGTATTTTTCTTTATCACAAAAAAAAAATTATTCATCATTCTCTTTTTTATTTTAAACAAAATAAGTAAGCATATTATTAAATGTGTCAAACTAGAAATTATGGGGCATTCAAAAATAGATATGCATTGGTATATATTAGAAATATTCTAAAAACAATAATTTTAATGTTTTAGGGATTTTGTACCCTACATGAGATGAGTGCCCTTAGGATCTTCCTATACCTAAGACAGGAACATAGATATGAGCAAAGGATGTTTCTAAGTTTGACAGTATGTCATGATATACAAATATATCAATCCTCTATCAATAAACACACAAAATTTCATGGACATTCATTCAGAGGGAAACATCCAACATATCTTATATTAATCAAGTAAGCAACATTACAAATTATAGGTGTAAAGTGAAGAGATGTCTTTCTTCCAAGCTCCTTTCCCATGCCTTACAATCAAAACGCTAAAGTAACATTGCTAGTTATTTTCCCCCTTTCCCACTGAAATGGATTGGTTCTTATAGGAATTTAGAGATGATTCCATATGGTTAATGGGATAATATATTCAAGATTATACTGGAATCCTTCTCGAGACTAAACCCAGAGAAATCGGAGAGAGGTCTCATCCATCGCAACCAAATCCAAAAAAGGGATATTTTAGGCTTGTTCATGACCTAAGTACGCATACATAGTGAGTCGATCATGACTTGGAAGTCTTAAAAGTGAGACCAACCCTTTTGGTCGTAGGGTTGAGAAATGACAAGGGAGACCAAAGGGAGATTATGTTAGAAAATCAATGGGAAGATGATGAGAAATTATTGAATTGGTTAGGTGATCTCTAGTAGATGATGTATCAGTGGTTAGGGGGTTAATAATGATATAAAAGATTCCCGCAAAAATGTGAGGTTAGAGGAGGTGTCTCATGGGAGAAATACTTTACCAATAAAAGGCGTAAAGTTGTGGGAAAAGACCTTGGAGAAGAGTATTTTCACTCTTGCAAAAACGATCCTGGAGGAGGGCATTCCCATGCTTAGTAAGCCAAATGATATCATATCCTCCATAAATAAACTGCGGATATATGCATGACACAAGTGATGGAAACCAAAAGTACATTGTGGATCCATCAATAAACAAACATGACTCAATTCATGGCCACAAAAGTATACAAGTATACATTGTGGATCCATGAAATATGCAAGTGAAAACATAGCCATGAACAAGTACAAATGTGCATCTATGCGACATCAGACAATGTAGTGAGTATCAGATGAAATGCTTGGAAAGAATCTTTGTCGCAGCTTGGGAAAAAGTGCCATATAATAGGAGGGTGGTCTTTCCCAAGTTCTTCATCCATAATCCAAATGGTATGAATCTACAACATGTGAATAAATGATCTAGTGTCGAGCATAGTAGAAACCTTCTAACTACCGGTCAATAATGTATACCATTAACAAAAGCGAGGGAGTTCGCTGATGATTATGAGGGAATCCAAGATACTGAGTACAATATAAGAAGCATGAACAAAAGAGTTGATGTTGAACACTCATAGATTCATTCGACATGAGCCAATGATGTAAATAGGTTATCAAAATGCAAGGATACCTGCCACTAATGTATACAATTTCCAGGGTACTGAAGGGTTTCTAGATTTCAACCCTAGATAATGAGATGAAGTCGACAGGATGAAATCCATTGAAGGAGGTCCTTGATGTATCCCCCATCAATATATGTGAAACAGGAAAACATGGATGATAATGGTGGATCACGTGGACCAATAAGAAGGACATCAACCCTCCTTAGACAAATAACATAAGAGGATCAATAGTCCGCACCAAGAAATGGGATAAAGAGAATTAATTTTATGCTACTTTTTTTATCTATGTCAGCGTCAATCAGTCACTTAATTGTAATAAAGAATTCTCCAGTATAAGTAAGCAAGGCGATGTGTAAAATAATTGTCAATCAGATTGTGTGAGTAATTGCTGAAAGAAATTTCTCTTTCAGTCTGAATGCATAGAGAATCTTAGAAAAATAAAAGTGAAAATTATCGTTGTAGTGAGTCTCCCTGAATTGTTAAAGGGGACATATTTTTATAAATTGATTGATAAAAATTTTCCACATATCCTTTGTCTCTTCTTTGTGTCTTTACTATTCTTTCTGAGTGAGTGAGTGATATTTTTATGCACCAAAGGAAATGGTGCACCTTTTCATTTACTTGTTGGTTTGTTTGTTGTGTGGATTTTTTTGAGGCATTACACATTGGTAAAAACAGGTGTGCACTCTCTGGAAGAGAATCCACTGTGTTTAGTGCATCCTTCACACAACAAGTGTGCCCATCATTTAATTAATTCGTTGCTTGTTGGGTGCACCCTTCAAACCTTTTTGAGTGTGCTTTCTTGGTTTCCTTTGCTAATCAGATCAATTAGTATTAGAGCATGTGCCTTGGGAAAGTTTCCACACAAAGGAGAAGGAGAAGACCTAGTTTCAAACACCAGATTCACAAAAATAAAAATAAAAATTGGGAGCTTCATCTCTTTCCTCACACTCTTGCTTAGTGCATCCTAATAAACCTTATCAAGTTTCTTTTGAGCCTTTGCATTGGTGCATTAGTGCATCATTCTTATGGTTAATCTCATGCCCTATTCAGGGTCTCTTTCATTCTTTTATAGCAAGTCACCTTGAAAAGAAGTCTCCAGTGAGGAATCCAATGTAGCCACATCAAATCTCGTTGAATAATTGGTTTTGCCTCTCCATGAACTTATTTGACTCCAACATCATTAGACTCCAATGACCATTCATTTGGAAACACATTTTCAGTTACCCATGTTCTTCAGACAAATTAATGGTGAGACATTCGATTCTTGGATTTGTAGCATTTACACATAGTTCAATAATTCCCCCAAGATGGAAGAATCTACCAAATTGTAGATATAAAACCTCCAACTAGAAGGAATAACAAAAACTTGGAGGGACACACTATTGGAATGGTATGAATTGATCGTGGAGCTCGGTACATCGTCTTCTCTGAAAAATGGCAATATTGATTCTTGGGATACGTTCTATCACGCATTGCAGGAAATATTATACCCTCTAGGATATATTCAAAATGTTATGGCCAAGTGGTTGCAACTCTGTCAACTTTCCACTCAATCAGTTCAAGGATACATCAATGTCTTCTATAGATTTCACAACCAACACCATCTCAACGAGAATGATGAGGTATTAATAATTAAGGTCAATTCTGGTCTCTTGTTACATATCCGGTGGGTGGAAGATATTTTTGACAGTTCCTCTCTAGACAAGGCATTATTACGGGTGTTAGTTGTAGAATGTAAGGTAGCCCCTCAAACCTGATATCCACCAAATCGAACCCAGTCTGCCAATGTGCATCCTTTTCAGCCTCAACCTTACCCTTTTTACTTGTCGCTGCCCACAATGAAGGTTTGGTGTAATTTTCACTAGACCAACTCACACAAATCTACTGACTATCAAGCCATAAAAAATATCTACCCCCATCAGACCTTGGTTGTAGAGGTCAGACCTGCTAAGTTTCTGAAACAAACAAAAGTCATCTCTCTCACAAACCCCACCGAAGCCGACCCATCCCTCATTCTCATGACTACACGATAAAATGGTCATACTAACATTCCCCTCTTTTTGCATATCTACCAAATTAAACATAAACTCACAACTCTCATTCTAGACAATGGAAGACAAAATATTCTACTGTCCCAAGAACTAGTCTAACAATTGCAAATTCCCATGAACCCCCACTGGGATCCCTATCAATGTGGTTGGGTACAAAAGGGAGGTCCCCACACCACTATCACCCAATGCTACATAGTAAATTTTTCCATTGGCCCCTTCTGTGACACTGTGTTCTAGGATGTATCACCTTTATACTGTGTTGACCTATTGATGGGTCTCTCATACCAACAGGACTGACAAGTTGTGTACCATGCCAAATCCCATCACTAAAATATTTAACATGAAGGATGCACCTATGTGCTTACATCATGGCCTCATACTTCCACCCCACCGCATCTTGAAAAAGAATAAACTAACCCTGTCATTCACGACAGATACGTATCTATATGTTTGGCCTTCCATGTCTATCCCAAGATCCTCATTAATCTGACACCTCCCACCGTACTCCCTCTCCTCCCATAATTTTCCAATGTCTCTCAGCCTCCCACAAGGCTCCCACCCTATTCAACCTTTTCTCAATACATCAATATTATTCATGAAGCATCATCACCCATTGCTCCATCATATGGACTGGTTACCCAAGACACTATCGAAAAAATCCTCTAGTTACCTCTTACCACACCCTCGCCCAAGCCAGAATTAAATATCACTATCCCTTACCTGATATTTCCACTTAGTTTTCTATTAGAGTGTTGAGTAAACAGGGAGGTCACTCGATGACTTACCACTACGAGACCCTATCCACAACCAAATTCAATTACCACCACTATGACAAATAATTCTACACCCTAATGCAGACTTTGTATAAGTGGAACCCTTACAACAGGTGATCCGTCAGATCTTTTAATGACTATGGTTGAGTTTTAATTTTGCATGTGTTAATTAACCATTTGATAAACTTAATGAAAGAATGAGGAAAGAAGAGGAATTATGACAGCCATATACATATATGCATATCTGAAATGAAATAATAGACAACAAACCATAACACCCAGATTGATAACGGAGTTCGACACAGCTTTGCCTACGTCTCCGAGCCTTTGTCTCTGTGGGGGAGGCTTCTTTATTTCTGTTCAAAATCTCAAAAGTACATCACAACAATGCCAATTGGCTACAAGACTGATCTGGTCATGTTATTCAAGACTCAAGAACCCTGCAAAGAAAATGGCACGCAAAACAGACGTCCGGAGCTCCCAGAAATGGCCCGCAAGCGTTTGCTCCTCAATAGCTTCCCTTCATAAAAATGGCTTTGGCTTGGCTTCCCTTCAGCATAACTCTGCTCTGACTATCCTTCATGGCCTCAAACAGGCCTGGTTTATATATATTTGAAGTTGGTTGTTCATCTCCAACTTCCTCCCAAAATTTGGGCTCCAAAAATGCCCAATATCTCCCAAAAATGGAGAAAATCAATTAAAATCAGGCAATATATCAATGAAAATCCAAAACTTTAGCATAAAAACTAATTGGCATATAAATTTTTGGGCGTAGCCCCCTTTTGGCATGCTCCTGGTCACTTGGGCACCTCCATGTAGCCACGCGCCCATGCGCTGGCCCCTTTCTCTGCTGGCTCCTGGTTCCTATGGCGCGTTGGCATAGGCCCACGGGCTAGTACTTATAACCGTGCGCCCAAAAAGGTGGATAGGCTCCCGGGTCACATGGCAGTAGTTTATGTGTTGGTGCGGGGTCCAAGGGCTAGTCCCTATCCAAACCTCCATCGTGTTACCTCCGCGCTCCTGGTTCCATGGGGTGGTCACGTGATATGTTTGTGTTGAGGGCTAGGGTTAAGCCCCAGCCCTTTCCCCCACCGACTATAAGTTTATTCAAACATAAATAAATTTTTCTCCGTATAGTTAATAAGCACCACCCATGGGTCGAGTCGTATAGTCCACACCAAAACCATAATTTTACTTAAAACCATGATAGCCAACAATAGGGTGCCACGTGGCAGCCCATGATTGGGCCATGTGGCACCTCAACAATCAACCACAACTTGCCAAGTGTCACTTGCCGATTTTTCCATGTCACCTGCCAACTGTCAACCTGTGTGTCTACCATGTCACTGCCCTGTCAGCCCTACCATGTGTCTGCCACTGTACCTGCTGACGTCATCCCGTGCCACGTGTCACCCTTACAGTGGTGACACATGTCACCCATGGATTGGTCCAACTGTCTGCCCGTATGCCAAATCAACCTACCACGTGTGACCTCCTCGAGTTTCCATGTCATCTGTATGGACCATACAGCCTGTACAATCAGCATGCCATGTGGCACTATACAGATTGTACGGACTGTACAGTCATCCCCTTTTTTTGCCTATTTTCCTTTTTAGAAAGAACGCGATATCTTTCGCATATGAAGCCCGTTTGACGTAGTAAATATATGGATGAAATCAGGAAGACAAGATAGATGCAATGCGCTGGTTTCGTCGGATTCCAAGCACTTTCATTTTTGAGCATTTTTAAACCCTGTCAGGCTTCTGGATCTGATTCTGGATCAACAGGGACTTGCACTATTCAACTAGCTTCTCACCTTTTGAGATATGTCTCGGATTTAATTATTTGGTGCCCACAGTGATACCTCTCATTTTGGCTCTGTCTGGAGAAACAAAACAAGACTGAGAAAAATAGGCTAACGATATTGGCATCCATAGTTTATCAAAGAAACACACTCCAGTTGCAGTAGCCTTGCAAGTAACACCAGATTGTTCCAAGCAAAAACTTGCTTCATACATGGTTGATAAACAATTCCAAACTATAGTGTAGGCCAAGTGAATGAGAGGTTAGACAGTACAACGAAAATTTACCTTGGTTGGTGGCTAAAGTAGGGACACTTCATGATATAAACATGGAGAAATTGGACAGACAAGAAGGATGTCAACCTTCCATAGACAACTAATATAAGAGGATCAGTAGTTTGCAACAATCAAGGAGATAAACATAATTAATTATATTCTAGTTGGACTATCTATGTGAGGGTTAGTCAGTGACTTATTTTTAATAAATAATTCACCAGTCTAAGTAAGCAAGGGGATGTCTAAAACAATTGTCAGTTAGATTGTGTCAGTAATTGTTATGGGAAATTTCTCTTGACAATCTAAAAGTGCATAAAATAACATAAAAATAAAAGCATAAATTACCATTGTAATGAGTCTCCCTGAATTATTAAAGGGGACATATCTCTCTAATTCGATTGATGGAAATTTTATGCATCTCCTTTGTCTCTTCTCTTCATTTTTACTATTCTTTCTGAGTGAGTGAGTGAGATTGTTCTGCACCAAAGGAATTGGTGTGCCTTTTCAATTACTCACTGGTTTATTTGTTGTGTAGATGTTTTTGAGGAATTGTGCATTGGTAAAAGAAACTATGCACTCTCTCCATTTAATTAAGTCATTGATTACTGGGTGTGCCCTTTGAACCCTTTTTAGTGCACCTTGTTGGTTTCCTTTGCTACTTAGATCAACACGATTGACACAGGGATGGCAGTGATAAACAAGCATAAAGGGACAACAAGTGACTGACGTATGTATGACTTTCCTTGAAAAAGTAAGAATGATAAATGTCTTAACTCAAAAACATTAACTCAAGTGAATACCATAATAAATTTTCATGGAACAATGGGGGGAATATTACATAATGATGAAAATGGTGGAAAAATGAGAGAAAATGGATAACCCGATTATAGTATGAGGTGATAAAACATGTGCATTGTTCAATGATGACACAAAGTAATGATAGCTATCAGTTGATGAAAACAACAAAATTGAAAAACCCTCTATTATCACATATAGTTGTCAAGGGGGGGCAAGTTGTCGAAGTTCACAGCCTGCATAAGAAGCGTCAAAGAACAACATTCAGAGCAATCTGTTCTGGACTCGAATTAAGACAGAAGAAAATTTTATCTTTCAACAATGGACATCCAATCAGGCAAGTCATATTGATGATGCGTGGGCATTCAGAAGTCCAAAGTTTCTCCAATATTAGTGCTGGAGAAAAGGCCGAAGATCAAGGTCAAGAAAAGATTAAATATGGGCCGTAGATCTCATTGGGAGAGATCAACGGTAGAAACTTATCGCAAGAATTGGGAGTTTGAAATAATGTTAAAGTTGTATTTGAAGGCCATCGCAAAGGCCCGAAATAGATCTGATTCATTGATCACTACTGCATTAGGTGCAAATTATGATGAAATATTATGATAGTTTAGAATTTCGTCGTATTTTTTTTACATTTTTTGTATTAAATTTACCTTTTTTTTTCGGGGTCCAAATGTTGGTCGCTCTAGCGACCAACATTCTAGGTTGGTGGTTTTAACGACGAATATTGATCACTCTAGTGACTAACCACCATTTAGTCTCTCTAGCGACCAACAAGGGCATGTGTGGGAATCAAACGGTCATTTGCGGCAAATCAATCATATATATATCCCAATTATGACAATCATTTTCTACAGTTGCGAAAATCATTCGGGTGTTCTGATGCAATGGTGTTCTAGTTTTTATGAAATCTTGATTTCAATTCTCTTTCAAGAAGAGAAACATTGAATTGATTAGACTCTACATAGCTGAGATTTTGAAGGTCAATACTTAAAAATTTTCTGTGTGATTTAGTAATTTGGTGCTATTGAACTATTTTATGGTTTATTTTCACTCCTTCTAAGGGTTTAGAGGAAGAGGTTATAGGCGCTAATTATGGATAAAAGATATATGTGTTAAATGTAATGGTAATAGATACAAATATTTAGGGGTTATAGGGGATAATTCTTAGGGGTTATATATGCTAGGGTTTTAGTATTTAAGTGATGAAGACGTTATGGGTATTTGGAAATAATGGGTTATAACTATTAAAAGTTAAATGAATTATAAACTAGATGAGGTGTTATGGGTTATAAATATTATAAAGGGTAGATATTAATGGTTAAGTGCTTACATGAGTTATGGTTAGGAAGGTTAGGGGTGATATTAGTTAAAGGACTTAAAGAGTATACATGTTTGGACTTATAGGGGTTATAGTTGTTAATAATTAGGTGATACATGTGTAATGGGTTATATGGGTGAAGGGTTAGATGTCATGGCACTAAGGGGTTAGTGTTTTACGAATATGGATTATATGGATTTAGTGTTTTATGAATAGGGTAATATCGGTAAGGATTAAAGGGGTTAGGGTTTTAAGTGTTAGGAGTTATGAGCTATAAGGATTAAAGGTTATAAGAGCTACTTGCTATGGCTTGGAAGGGATCAATGTTAGGTTTAGTAAAGTTTAAGGGTTACAATGGTTATAAGGTTTATGGTTTATAAGTTCATGCATTACGAGTTAGAGATGACAACTTATAGAATTAACAAAGATGTGTTATCATATTAAAGAGGATATATAAGCTATATGTGTTAAGACCTAGGGTCGATAAATGTTTGGGGTAAGGGTCTATAGGGGGTTATGAATTATAAGGTATATATGAAGAAGGTTATCAAAGTTATGTGTTGTATTATGGTTTGTAGAGAATAGATGTGATATAATTCATAATATCTAGGTGTTAACGTTTATATGTGTAAGAAATTAAACATTATAGGGGTTATGGATTAAATTGATTACAAATCTTAGGTTCGATATGGACTACAAAAGATAGATGTTATAAATTATAGGTGTTATGGAATATATATATATATTGTGGGTTATAAGTGTTAAGGTTTTTGTACCTTAAGGTTACAAGGATTTAGGGCAATAGGGGCCAAAGGGATTAATTGATGATAAGGCTTAGTATTTATCAATATCATTAATGGTTATAATGTTTATTTTAAGGGTTATACTAGTCATTGAGGGTGAGAAA
>JASDQU010245359.1:131405-143048 GCA_032191745.1 Picea mariana | reverse complement strand
GGGAGTCTAAGTAAATAATGATATGAGAGATACCTAGGGAGGAGGCTTGGGTCAACAGTCCAATGACAGCGTGATATTCTGCCATATTGTTGGTTGTTGGTCCTAAGCAGATACCTCTTGAACTCACCAACTCATTAAATTGGTAAATAACCCAAGCTGTTGAAGCAATGTTCTGGGTATGTCGGCTAGCGCCATCCGCAAACCCAAAAAAGATAGGAAAGGAAGACGTCATCTGTGCATGAAAACACAGGCACAGTCATGAGTGGAAACGGTAAAGACTCGAGCACGCAAAAGAAATAGACACACCAAACTAAAATACAATAATGTACAAAGTACAGATGCTAGGTGATCTAGGCATAGTACTTCTTAAGGTAAAGCCCGTTTCGGGGCTCTCCCAGGAAAATTCCGTCATGATCAACTAATTCATAAGCCCCTCTGTAGAACACGCTTCACGATGTAAGGACCGTGCCACATAGGTTCTAACTTTCCTGTCCCAAATTTATCGTGAGCTTGGTCATAAACGAGGACTAAGTCTCCTTTTGTGAAACTACGAGGGTGGATGGATTTGTCATATTGACTCTTAATTCATTTCTGATGTGCCTCATTAGTGAGAGTAGCATCGCGACGTGTTTTGTCTAGTTTGGATAGATACAAAAATCGTTCTTCTTCAGCAGAAGTACGGGGCATGAGTTCTACTTTCAGTTTGAGTGATGGAATCTCACACTCGATTGGTAGGATGGCTTCAATGCCATAGACCAACTGGAAAGGAGTAAATCCATTTGAAATTTTCACAGAGGTGCAATAGGCCCAGAGAGCGGAGAACAGTTGTAAATGCCATGATGTTTTGTTTTCCCCTACCATGCATTGGATCATGGTTTTTAGGACTTTGTTGATAGCCTCAACTTGTCTGTTCACTTGAGGGTAGTAGGGGGATGAGTTTTCATGGAGAAAACCCAATTTGACATGTAACTCGCTCATCATCTGGTTTTTGAAGTGTGCACCAAGGTTAGTGACAATGGCACGTGATACACCAAAACGAGTTATGATGTGGTTGAAGAGAAATAGAGCTGCAGTACGACCATAATTCAGGAAGGTAGGCATAGCCTTAGCCCATTTGGTGAAGTAGTTGATGGAGACGATCTTTGAAAATCGAGGGCCAAAAGTAGCCAGCACGTAGGATTTTTTGGGCTGTGGCCATCCCGGAAAAGTGACCGCCATAGGCGCCAAGGTGACAATCGTTCAAAACGCATTCAGCCTCCTCATGAATCAGACATCACCGAAGGATGGTGTTAATACCACGGCGATACAAAGTGTCACCGAGAATGATATAATGGCGAGAGTGGTGACGAATGCGTCAACGCTCTTCGCGAGAGATGTTGGGCTGAAAACGTTGGGTTTGGAGGTAGAGGAGAATGTCTTCGTACCAAGGATCAGAGGTGCTGATGAGGAAGAGAGATTCATCGAGGAGAGAATCTCTAGGTTCAATGTTTTCATCGGCACGAGGGAGAGCACAGATGAGCTCGGCAAACACCAGGGATTTTTTGGCTTTGGCCTTTGTAAACTCAAGATCGAATTCTTGAAGAATAACGATCCATTTTGAATATTTGCCCCCAAGTACTTGACGTGTCAAGATGTGGTACATAGGGTTGGAGTCTGCGATTACCATGGTGGTGCGTAATAAGATGTAGTGGCGGAACCTTCGGACAACGATGATGGCTACCAGAGCCAGTTTCTCAACATGTGAATATCTGAGTTCGTGTCCAGATAAACTCTTGCTCAGATAATAAATCACATGTTCTTCGTCGTTGGGGTCTTCTTGAACTAACACCATCGCAATGGTGGAAGTAGAAGCAGCTAAGTAAAGGATATAATCCTTTGTATATTCAGGGGGATGTAACAAAGGTGCATGGGTCAAAGCGTGCTTGAAAGCGTCGAATGACCATTGAGCAGCGTCATCCCAGATGAAAGGGACGTTCTTTTGCAGTAACCGCATAAATCCTTTAGTGATCTCGGCATAGTAGCAGATGAAACGGCGAAGAAAGTTTTCTTTGCCTTGAAAACTATGGAGTTGGGTTAAATTGGTAGGTGGAGGTAAGGCTAAGATGGCCTTGATCTTTAAGGGATCCACCCTAATCCGCTCTTTGGAGACAATGAAACCGAGGAGTCGACCGGATTCGACAGCGAAAATGCATTTGTGTGGGTTCAGACGAATACGGTAGAACCTACATCGAAGAAAAATCGCCTGTAAATGATCAATTTAGCGAATGGTCGGGTAAATCGTTGAGATACGGTTCTGTTATATGTTTGATGTCATGAAAAGCGTACGACATAGCTCACTGGAAAGTAGCACCAGCATTTTTGAGGCCAAAAGGTAGATTTCGGTAGGCGAAAGTACCCCAAGGGAAGATGAAGGTTGTCTTATGTTGATCAGTAGGTAAGATTTCAATTTGGTTATATCCAGAAAAGCCATCCATGAAAGAGAAGATTACGCTCCTTGCGCAATTATCGATGATTTGATTGATGAAGGGCGTAGGGTAGTTGTCCTTGGGACAAGCTTTGTTGATATCTTGATAGTCAACGCAAACATGAATGGTCCCTTGTTTCTTAGCAACCGGAACAAGGTTGGAGACCCATTCGGTTAAAGGGACGGGATAGATGAAGCCAGATTTTAGAATTTTTTCAACTTCTGCCTTTATAGCTGCAATTTTCTTGGGATGAACCGGGCGAAGTTTTTGTCAAACTGGTTTCGCGTCAGGGTAGGTTTTGATTTTGTGTACGACGATTGAAGGGTCGATCCCTGGCATTTCCTCGTAACTCCATGTGAAGACATTGTGGAATTATTTAAACAAAGAGGTGTAAGAGACCACTTCGTCGGGTGTGCAATTAGCACCTAGGTTAATGTTTTCCACGATACCTTTTTTGATTGAAATGTCAATCGTGATCGTAGTAGAGATGTTACCCATGTTCCTCTCAGAGAGAGTATATTGTGTGAGGATAGGAGATTGCGGAGCTTTGGTAACATCGAGAGGGAAGATAGAGCGTATGTCTTGGTGGATTTCTTCCAAAGGCGGAAGAAAAGAGGATCAATGGTGGTTATCATCCCATGGCAGATCATCAATGCTAAGCATTTGTATAATAGATTTGTCCGAAGGAAAAATTTGGGAAATGCAATCAACGGTAGACGACAGGGAATCCAGCCATGAGGGCACCGAGTAAGCATCGGGTGCCAATGAATATGAAGTGTTCAAAGAGGGAGAGGCAGATTGAATAGCTATGTATGCGGCCTCGGCTGGGCTCAGTGGCATGGTGTCACCGAGCACATCGAATTCCAAAGGACTAGGCACAATCCAAGGGTCATATGATTCTAAGGATTGATAAGGCATAGTCGAGATCATATTGACGGCGGAAATATGATGTGTGGTAGGTGGAAGTGGTGTAGGGAAAGTACCCATGAGGATAGAATCTTTCAATAAGCCAACACCAACGCTTTCATACGTAACCGGGTGGTCTCCCAAAAAGGGAATGTTGTTGGTAGCAGGGATGCGAGCGTCGGGTGTGCAGAAATCAAGTTGATCGATGGTAACAATTTTTCCTTGATGGGGGAATTGTACACATTGAAACACTGACGAGGCGACGAAAGTCATAGCGTAGAACCAACTTCTTCCAAGTAGTAGGTTGTAATCAAGGGGAGCATCGACCACCTCAACGTCAACGGTAACAGTTTTTCCACCCAACTAAACAGCTAAGGATTGTAATAATCTGTGAGGATGAAAACCTCATCCATCGAAGGCGCGTAACATGGTAGAGGACTTGTTAAGGGCAGGTGATTTCAAGCCTTTCCAAAAGGCTAGAGACATGACACATGTAGAGGCTCCCTCATCCAAGATAGTCCGGTGGATTTGTTGATTGTGAACAAAAACATCGATTTGGAAAGCTAGCTGTTGGGAGAGTCACAGTTGATGATCATCCAGATTAAACATGAGGTTGTTTGATGACTCGGGATCAAAAGTGTCAATAGCGGCTAAGAGCATTCTACATTGGTTGGGGCAGTGTTGTAGAACTTCCAAGGTGGACATGGCACATGGGGCTTGGGCCAAATCTTCTACAATGTTGTAATTTTGGGCAGCAAGTGAATTAGGATTGAAGGTAGATTTTCGGATGGTGCTCTTAGGAGGGCGTAAGATGGAGTAAAAATAAGGTTTCTTAATCTGGAGTGGCCCAGATGGAGGGCTAACAGACGGAGGATTGATGGAGGATGGTAACGGGTCTGATGGAGAATCGTTAGCAATCTTCGGCTTATCAGGTTTAACTGGTGTGCCATATGTCACAGAGCAAGTGGTTAGATTAACTCTGCTAAACATGTAAATGTGGGCACTTGTCGAGGTCTCATCATGGGGTTGATTGGAACTGCCCCCCTGCGTGGGGGTTTGTGCAACCAAAGATTGCTGCTGTGGAAAAGGTTGAGTGAGCACAACAGGTTGTGAATTTCCTTTGAAAAGTTTGGCCACTTCATCGCGATGTGGACAGTCTCGAGTGTAGTGATAATCACCACAAATGAGACATAGGAATTTTGGTTTTCATTGTGGTTGTTTTCTAGTAGCAGGAGTTTGCGGTTAGGTCTTGGGTTGTTCGTTGTTATTGTTCTTCTTTGGTTTGTTTCTCGCTTTCTTCTTTCCCCCAAGTTGTTGTGAAGGGGTTGATTGGACCACATTCACATCAGAGACCTGAGTTTGAGGGGGGGTAGAAGAGGGTGTAGTCGAGCCGGGAGCATTCGTCGAGGTGGGCCGCTGAATCGTTTCAGTAGACTGGGTAGTAGATGGGGTTTTGACGGAGCCAATAACTCCATCCGCATGCGAAGCCATCGATGGTTTGGATGGATCGTTAGTGGCATGGGTAGCGTTCGGTATCAACTCGTATAGAGTACATGATTGTGAATAGACTAAGTCTAAGTACTGAGCTCGGGAAATGGCTTCTTCCTCGGTGACTACACCACCCATGGCAATGTCATGAGCAATCTGGAAAACAACAATTTAGTGAACCATTCTGCTAATAATTGGTCGGGAATGAGCGCTTTGATTATCCTTCGTCGTCGTCTCCATTCATGAATATGGTCGGAGATGTGTATGGAAGTTTTCTGATGAAGGGAGGTTAATAGTTCAGTACCCATCTTGTATCGAATGGGTAGTTGGAAGTACGTGAGGAAGGACATGGCGAGGGAGTTGAAATCGTGAAAAGATGTGCGTGGTAATTCAATATACCATTTCATTGCGGAACCCATAAGTGTTCGTTGGAAAAGACGCAAATGAATCGTATTTTCCATGAGGGAGTTGGATGAACACCACAAATGGAAAGTCATCACGTGGTTGTTTGGGTCTTCTCTGAACTTTCTGTCAAATTTTGGGATATCAGAAGGAAGTTTAGCTGGAATAGCTGGCCAAACCGGAGAAAGATAAATAGGATCATTCGTTAACCGAGACAAGTCTGGAAGGTCCAGGGTAGCTAGAAAAGGTAGTTGTCAGTTAACCTGTGGGTAATGTTGGTGTGGCAGAGGGACACCAGTGGGGCCGATTACTGGGTTATGTGGATAATTATAACTAGTGGGCCCTCTCATGTGAGGTTGGCTTTAACCAAGGTATACAAGATTTGAGGTGTTTTGAGAAGCATGTGTGAGCGAAGGATAACCAGATGGGTTTTGTGGGTTATCGGGTGGGTTTGGCATTTGTCCATAAGGGGGTTGTTGCGGAGTCTGAGCATTTTGTCCTGCTGAGAATTGTGGTTTTCCTTGAAAAAGGACGTTCCACGGATTGGGTGCAACGGACACATTTTGTCCGTGTGGTTGATGGTAGACTCCAGATTGAGGCTGCCCCCCAGCATGAGGGTGCCCCCCAAATGGAATTTGTCCTCCGGTGGGAGGATGCCCTCCAACATGAGGTAGAGTTCCCGAGATTTGAGAACTAGACGTAAATGACTGATTGGTGCTGCCGAGCGGGTTAGGACCACCAAGACCGATCCCTCCGAGTTGTTGGATAGGTATGGAACTTCCCAGTATAACTTGGGTAGTAGTTTGGGTAGTGGTGGCAGTGGAAGCATTCAGTGCCCTGAATCCAAAAGGGAGTGTAGGTATTGGTGTTATAGGTGTGCCAATCAAAGCTTGATTAACCACCGCGTTACCGGTGGGGATAGTCGGAATGTGCGGGACCATTGTAGAATGGGCCATCTGGAGGGGAATAGTAGACCCTGGGCCAATGGACGGTATGTTCGGACCAAAGGGTGGTGTGGCTGTAAAAGTGGTGGTACCGGTGAAATGATTTGGAGGTACGGTGTAGGAAAAAGGTGCATCGACACCTTCCCCTATTCCATAAAGATCTTGCACCAAGCGTGGTGGACTTCGAACAATGTCTGCGGTCCAAAAAGGGTCATTGGCTAAAGGTTTTTGAGAATACCCAGTCGGAATGTTAGAAGGATTGACGACAACAAATTCTCCAGCAGAATTTAGGTGGAGGATCTGTCGTTCATATCCCTCCGGAATGCGGTAAGCTTCCGGAGATTCTGAAACAATTTGAAAATTCTCCAAAGGAGTGGGAACTTCTTCCTGGGAAGTTGTAGTATTTTGAACCTCACTCTGTTGAGGAGATTCCTCTGTAGAATGAGGGGGTAAAGGGGTGTTTCCTTCCATATTTTCTGGAGGAAGTCCCTGTAGCCTCTACGAGGGGCGTGGAGGGTCAATGTTGGCGAAAAAGAGTCGGAAAAAAAGATCTATGGCCAACTACCGAAAAGAAACAGCGCATGCTAAAAAATATAAGAATCACAACCAAGCAAATAGGACCTTCTTTTGATGATCGTACTAGTTGGTGATGAAATCCAACATCACGTGATCAAGTCCAGAAGGGGCGGGGATAGGGTGGAACAGTTACAATGGCGACCTTCCACACAGTAATTGTGGATTTACCCTCCAAGGAGCCCGAGTGAGTTTGACCAATGTCTGCTCCAGGTACAGTGAGACTTCTCGTCACCGTCACTTTATGTAATACCCTAAATATTATGGCCACTAAGGTTACCAATTCGCAGTCAGCCCTTGGGCGGGAACAGTCGACAGTCCGATCCGAACGTACGGGCAGGGTATCAAGCTCGAAATCAACTAAAAGGATTCCATGCAGTAATTGTGGATTTACCTCAAAGTGATCCCCATAATACGATCTGACCACCACAATCAGTTAAACCACGGAGGGTTAGTCCCCGTAGCTTACCCGAATGCGACCTCGTGCGTAACCCCTGTGTGAGAGGCGGATCCCAGGCAGACTTATACGATAATTGGATTTGACTCTCCCTAACTCAGGATGTTAATGTTTGTTTTGGAAACTTTTGAGAGTTATGTTCACAGCCTAATCCAAAGTACTAAGCCTAGTCTACTGTTGGTGGAGGATCCTAGAAAAGAAAAAGTTCTAAATAATTTTTAATTAGCATTGATTTTATGGATGCTCTTTACGCAAAAGGGGTGCATGGAAGTGAAACGAATGGAATTATGACTCAGTCCCAAAAATGCATCAGATATGATAAGCGATCATTTCTTTTCGATGAACATCTATCTAAGGGAGAGAGAAAGTTCTTTTCACTAATAAGCACAAATAAGGAGTGTCCTCAAACAATTCTTTTTCTCAATCAAATCCTGATGCGATGCTTAAAACTTTTGAGATGCCTGCTAACATGCACAATCAATCATGAATATGCTTTTTATTGTTTGCATATGAATAATGATCAATTCAACACAATGTTCGTCTTGCTAATTATCTTCTTGTATGAATGAACATCAAACTAGCACAAGCAAAAGTCATACAAACAATACACCCTTTCGTTGCAATCAAAGCGAAAGAAAAGAAACAATCAACGAGAAAACAAACTTCACACCCAAAAGAAAAAATTGAAGAACAATGATCTTGACTAAAATCAAGATGAAGAGATCTGTAAGCCTTTGATGACCTTCACCATGGTTTTTACTCAGTTAAACAGAGAGAAAGACAATGCATGGTTTCAAACTCCAATCAACAGAAAAACTCAATAACAATAGTGAAGAAGGCTACAAAATCCAAATAGTAAGATGTTTTTTCTTCAAAAAGATAGATGTCAAGGCTGAAAGAGAAGAAGCATTGACTCACAAGGTTACCCAGCAGAAGAGACACAGAGGCAAAACCCAGAAAAAGCAATTCTGGAAGGTTTTTGGGCCAAAGGAGGGCTGACGCTCTGTTGCCAAAGGAAAGGAGCATTATAGCGCTATGTGAAAAGCTATTAGGGAGCGTTGGCGCTCTGTCAGCACGGGGACAGGGGCGTCAGGTTCAAAATCTCCCAAAAATGTCAAAAAATAAAAAAAATTGCAATTCAATTTCGACAACTATGCTGAGTATGATGGGGTAGGGAGCCAATCAGCTCATGAAACCAATCAAAGGAGGAGTGAACCAGGTCTGAAACAATCAAGGGGAAAAACTAGGTCAATGAGGAGAAATCAAAACAAGAAGTTTCGATTTGAGGCTATCTCCCCAGTGGAGTTGCCAGTTTCTGTTGTAGGAAAATCTCCCTGCGGATAGGTAGATTGCCTCAAAGAGCTTGACCCTAACTCTAAGACAGAAAATGCTTAACGTGGACACTGACTTCCTTTCAAATCTATCTAAACTAACACATGAGAAGGAAGGATATCATAAGTACCTCTTTATCGACGTTTGTCCCTGCACGCTCTGAGTTGTGCTCCGATCTTTTTCTCCTCGCTGAGTTCTGCAGACAAACAAGATACGACCACTTCCTACTCTATTGATATTAGCTTGAAAACAGATCTATCTATTAATGATAAGTTCATGTAACATTAGACACAAACTAGAAAGAAACAGGCCAAGCGTGTCATATTAATGAGAATAACGACAACAGTACTTACAATCGTAGATGCGAATGCGACTTTGTCTAACCCTTGCCTGAAAGATCCACAAATTGGATAACATCAGCTTCATTGATCACTCTCTTTTGGCTGACTGTGTGTTTCCTCTAAGATCATAGGTTTCATGCTAGCAGTTCCTCCCCCTTTCCACCATCATAGAGCCTGCTTATATAGGTTAAGAGGAGCTTAACCTCTTGACTTATCTTTAGAACAAGTTGGGGAACTTCCTCCTCAGATCAGGGATCTCTTGATGAAACCAAGAATTCAAATACAACTGCCTCCTAATCTTGAAAGATCCTCCCCTTATTCTCCTCAATGGGCCAACTACTACCTCAGATTAGGTAGTGCTCCCTTAGAAGGGGCATCAGAGTGTTGTAGCGCTCCCTAAGAAGCTTGAGGGGAGCGTCAGCACCTGAACGATGAGTAGCGCTCCTTTAGACGGGGCAGGGGAGCGTTATAACGCTCCCTGAAGCCTTATAGGGGAGCGCCAGCGCTTCCTAAGCTAATATAAGGGAGCGCTCACCCCTAAAACCTTTGATCAAAAGCTCTCTTCAGGTGTTAAGAGTTTTTTGACTTCATTTAACCAGTTCTTCTTCTCCAAATCAAGCACATGAGATGTTCTAAGTGTCTCCTTAGTGTCGTCGGCATGGCAGTATGCTCGAACATCGTTTGCGACACTTGTGACCAACTTGCAACACTTGCGAAAGTTGTAAGGAAGATGCGACACTTACGACAATTGAGAGGAACATGCAACACTTATCCAGTTGAGTAATTTATGCATGTAACATCTACGTCTTTTCTCTAGTAGCTACATCTCAACTCTGGTGCTCTCAAATTCACTTTGGTTTGCTATTTGTTTCTCTTTTTTGCATGCAACAATGACTTACCCTTCATGACCTTCTATTGTTTTTGTGTCTTCGTGCCAACTGTACATGTCTCATCCTACCTTAACTAAATTTTCCAATCCGTCAACGTGGTTGATGAGCTGTTATATAAATGCATCTTTATTACCAAATCTGTTTTGTGATTTTTCCTTCATCGTACCAATCTGTCATTATCTTCTATGGATTTTACCATTTAATTCTCTACAACACCTTTATGACTTGTCATTCCCACTTCGTAGCCATCAGTTTCATGGTTTAATTCTTTTAACGGTCTTGTCATTACCAAATTGTGAAACAATTCTTACTGTTGCATCTTTGTGCTTCACATTATTTCTCTTCTGTTTATTTTCCTCTAAATTGGCACAATTCCAGTATAATGCATGATAATAATTCCTTATGCACAATCTCCAAGGATTTGTACTCCGTAATCTTTTTCTTTTTTCTTTATCTACTTTTTATTTGATTTTCTTCATTTTTCTACTTTTTATTTGTTTTTCTATGTTTTTCCTTCCTACTATGATGCAAATACTATAGTACATGTTTTTTGGCACAACCTATATTACTGCGCACACTATCGTCCATCTCTATAGAGTTTCAATAGACTTCCATTCACGATTCCTCCAATGAATTCTCCATCCAGAGTTTCTGACTGCACAACACCTGTCTTTTTTACGTGTTGAATCACATAGGGTCCTAATCAGTGCATTCTAAACTTTTATGGATGTTGCATGAACTTGATTTCATAGAGTAGTACCATATCTCCCAATTGAAACTTTTTTTTTTGATGTGTCAATCATGCCAAGCTTTCTCTATAGCCTTCTGAACTTGTTGATGAAATCATATGACAAACTGATATTCCTCAAGTTGTACTAATTATGCCAATATCTCCTCTATTTCACAAAAGTGTGATAGCTCAGTGATTGTTGAAATGTGTGGGTTATCTAGAATGAATTCCATTGGCATCATTTCTTTATTCCCATAGACCAATCTGAAAGGTAGATGACCTATTAATTTTTTACTTGTCGTTATGTAAGCCCATAACACTGCAAGAATTCTTAAGTCCCAATCGGCTCTCCCTACGTTCCAAATTTTGGTCAAGGAATTCTCCAATATTTTATTGAAATCCTCCACTGTTCCATTAGCATGAGGATGGTATGGGTTACTCTTCTGATGACGGATTTGGAAATACTCAGCAAATGCTGCAATTGTCTTCTTCAAAAATTGTGTGCCTTGATCACTGATTAATATGCGTGGACATCCAAACCTTGTGACTATATTGTCAAACAAAAACCTCGTAGCAGTATCCATGGTGAAATCTGTAAGTGGGTTTGCTTCTACCCATATTGTCCAATACTCCATCATAATGATGATGTACCTTGCCCTTGATATTATTGCTTGTGGAATGATTGGTCCTACAAAGTCTATTGCCCATTTATCAAATGCTTGCAATGTAACCTGTGGATTTATCACGTGAATAATAGTATTGCTTCACATCTTTGTGAAGTGTAGGCCACCAAAGCATTGCACAAAAAATATTTTATGCAGTTAATATCCCTGCATAATGTCTTCCTACAATATCGTCATGTGCTTCTTCTAATATCATTGATATTTCATGTTCCAACACACATTGTCTCAATATTCCATTTGCACCCAACTTGTATAAATTCCCTGCAGTGAACTGATAATCTGTTTCTTTCACTACTAGTTGTTTCTTCAGTGCCATTTCCATATTTGATGGATCCATTCCTTTACTTAGAAACTATACGATTGATAAGAAGTAATCCACCACCATCTTTACTACAAACATTTGTGCATCTGATAATTTGTCATCTAAATTAC
>JASDQU010245359.1:120881-131230 GCA_032191745.1 Picea mariana | reverse complement strand
TATGTCTCCTTCCCTTGGTTGCGACAACATTTTTCCCAATGCTATGGACGATGCATCTGCATGTACATGGAACTCTTTCTTCCGGTTAAGAAAGATCAAAATTGGCATGGTTAGCAATTTTTGTTTTAAGGTGTCCAACCCCTTATGACAGTCCTCGTTCCATTGAAATTTTGGTTCCTTCTTATGAAAATTTTCCATCGGTGTTTTGATCTGTGCATATCCATTAATACATTTCCTGTAATATCTTGTATGACCCAGAGTTTCCCTCAGTTTTCTGACTGATGTAGTTGGTTCTAACTCCGGAATGATTTTAGTCTTGGCTGGGTCTACTAGCACCACTTGTTTGCAGACTACATGTCCCAACAAAATTTCAAACGGTGCGCAAAAGATACACTTCTTCATGTTCGGTGAAATATAACGCTTTATACACCTATACAACATCATATTGAGTACTTCTATGTGATCCTTTAGTAGATTGAACACAGTCCAATCATCCAAGTACACTTCAAGGAACTTATGAATAAATTCCTTGAATGTTGCTACCAAAACTCTGGAAAATATTGTCGAGGCATTCTTTAGTCCAAAGGGCATGACTA
This sequence comes from Picea mariana, assembly GCA_032191745.1. NCBI lineage: Eukaryota > Viridiplantae > Streptophyta > Pinopsida > Pinales > Pinaceae > Picea > Picea mariana. The sequence goes on along the minus strand of JASDQU010245359.1, from coordinate 130,634 downwards.
TATACTGATAAATTCTCCACTCTGTCATGAAAGTGTTCTTATGATGATCCTCATGCACAATTTTTATCTAATGGTACCCAAAGAATCCATCTGTGAAATAATAAGTTTCTTGTCCTCCTACGTTCTCCAGTACCGCATCTGTGAATGGTGTTGGAAATGGATCATGTAAACATGTGTCATTCAACTTCCTTAGATCCACATAGATCTTGATTCCTCCTATATTTTTGTCCTGCACTACCATTGGATTGACCCATTTGGATTCTTCTATCAGTTCAATAATTCTTGCATCCAATATATTTTCTGGTACATATTTCACCATCTCTTTGTACTTTGGATTTAACCTATAAGGTCTTTGTTGAACTAGATCAACACCTGGTTTCAATGGAATCTTCATCTCACCTAAGTCTCCATCTATCCCATTCATCTCTGAAATGTTGTCGGTAATAATTCTTGGTATTCTCGCAGTAAGTCTTCAATCTTATCTAATGTTTCATCACTCCAATAATATCTTATCTGCGCAAACTTGGGATTCTCTGTTGTCCCAATGTTTACCTTCCACGTCTGTATCAATTGTGTGTATGTGGTGGACTCAATATATGGCCCTTATACTACTTGTTCTCCTTTTTTTTCAAGTACTTATACATTTCTAAGATCTTCTTCATCATGTTCTTCCTTAGCTACATTTTAGTATTCCAATAACTCATGGACAGTTATAATGGCTATGTGCACACTACACACTGATACTACCTCCATCGTAACTTGTTTTAAGAATATATTACTTTGAATAGCCTGTAGCACCACATCTATTGATGGAGATTCATGTTTTAATGTGAATGTGAATCTGAACCTCTAGACCAAATCTTCCCATCATGTTGTCTCATTGCGCATTTCCAATTCCAAATACTATTTCTTTGGAATTGTGTCCACTATGTGTATAAATATGTGCATCCATTATATCTCTGGGACTGAAATCCAAAAATCCATGGAGTTATCAACATGAATTTTTGGGTCGTTTTCTCCTATATACTTATGCATAATTTCTTCTTCCTCAGTACCAAACCTTATTTGCATGAGTCTTTTACACTGTGAGTCTTTGTGTGCAACCCACCATCTAGCTAGAGTCTCTTTTAGGACAACATCTAGTGATAATAGCCTTTTCTTTTCATGTACCTGAAACTGAAATTCCTTTACAAACATGGTTATATCATTTAATTTGTCATACCTGGGTGGATGACACAACTCTTTTCCAATATAGCGCAAGGATCAGGTTATGCATGCACATCGTCTATTTGACACTTCATGAATCCTCTGCGGCAAATTCTCTAGAACTTATTTTGAATCTAACGCACAGGAACTAACACTTCTCCAACTCAGTGAACCATCCACATTTGGGTTGACTGAATCCTCCATCTGTGCATTCATGTTGTATATGTTGTCAATGTTGTTCCCTCTTGTTGGCTCTCTATATATTTTTCCCTCTGATGGATCCAAGGATGCAGTAACTTTCAAATCTCCAACTTCAAATATCGTCTCCCTCCTCTTCAATTTGATGATTTATTGGTTATCAAAATCCCATTCCATTCCCATCAATATTGGATATGGTTGAATGTCATCCACAATTTCAATAACTTCAAACTCTGTCATACTATGCACCCCATCTATGTTCACAGGTACTCTTGGAAAATGACCAATCGAGACTATTTTGTGCTAATTCAAAATACTTAAACGAATAGGAGAACATATTGACTTGGGCTTTCCCATCATCTCCCATGTCTACTTAGGTAAAACATTCATGTCAGATCCCAAGTACAAGATGACATTATCCACATCATACTCCCCAATCTTCTCACTGAATCTAAATTCTCGATTGGTTCTCTTCCTATGCAATACCCGACTTACCATCCTTTATGTGATAGGTTTTCCTTTCCTCTTGTACATTGATCAATCATTTCATATAATGTATTGAGCGCAGTTTCATCCTTTATTATATCTACGCAATTCTTCAATAATTTTGTTAGCGTACTTACCTTTCCAGTTGGATTCTCTAGCACAACATGATCTTCTACATGAGGCACAGATGATGTTGACACTCCCCAATCTTGTCCAAGTACTTATTTTCTTGCTCTATGATATGTCTCACTTTCCTACTGAGGATTAAAGGTTGACATAGGCCCTGTTGACTTCCTTACTAATTTCTCAATATTATTTCCTCCATTTTTCATATAAGATATTATTCTAGCTCCTTCGTGCATAACAACTGCTCTTCTTGGTCCTTCATTTCATTTTTAGGCCGATATCTTCTGCACATTCTGATTTTGATTTTGGTTCTGGTTACCTTTGTCCTCCCATTTCACAACTAGTTGAGGAAAATATTATGTCGCATGATCCAATGCTCTTCAGTATGTGAACATTGTACATGAATTGAGGCAGTCACGAGCCAAGTGTGTCAGTTGATTACACTTACAACATATCATCGGTCCTCTTCCTCCTCTACCGAAACTTCCTCTACCTCAACCTGTACCAAAATTTCCTCTGTTCCCTGGATTGAAACCTCTTTGATTTTTGTATTGAAGACCACCCCCTTCTGCTATAGCATTCTCCTCTTGAATCGTGTACATATCCGATGTGCATTAGTTCATCAAGTCGAACACGTGGAAATCCTTCTCTTCATTTCCCAAAGACTTGCAAAAATTGCAAAACAAGTTCCTTGGTGTACTCTGATACTTCTAAAGTAATACAAACTCAATGGGATGATGGCCCCATTTCTTACAAATATCACAATACTCTCTTCATTTTCATGTATTCGACACTCCAGTTGGGAATTCAAGAATGTTGGGAATTTGTCCTTTTGATGACCTTCAATTCTGCACTTGGTACAACAAACATGTTCTTGTTTCTCCTTCCTTGTTGTAAGTTCATTCAGTTGAATCGTTAATGTAGCCAACTGTGTCTGAACTTGTGCCATTCCTCCACTATCTCCTACAAGAGATGATTCCAATTTCATTGCAATTTCCAACGCCTTGAGATGCGACACAACCTTATGTTGAATTAATGACCTACAAATGTGTGGTAGAATCCCTGCAATAAACCATTCTTGATGTTGTTGATTTGGGATCTAGAAATTCATTCTAACCATCACATCCTTAAATATTTGATCGAAATCTCATACTGACTCTGTTTGCACCTATTTAATCTCATTTAGTTATGTGATGTACTACGACTTTGACTTTGTCTTTTGGAACTCTTTCAGAAGAACTTTTCTTATCTCTGTCAAAGTCTTGGCCTATCCTACAGGCGTGATACTATGCAGCTTCATATACCATACTAGCACATGACCTATAAACATTATCGCTAATTGCACAATATTCACAACCTCATCTTGTATGTTATTAGCGACCCAAGTTGTTTCATACACAAACAGATTTTGTTCTGGGTCCTCTGACCCCACTCCCTGGAACTCAAGTAACTTATGAGTATTATCTACTCCTTCCATGTTTCTTTGTGTAGTCCCTCCTCTTGGTGATGTTGTTTTACTATGATTCTGACTCTGACTTTGCACACTTCTTCCACTATTCTGAATGCTACTACTCTATCCTCCTTGGATAACTATAATGGATTTTGACAAGTATTCAATTGTTATCTCTGATTGTGGTGACGCACACATCGTATTGGATTCAACACAAGACTCGGTCTAAGTAGGAATTAATGGCTCTTCTATTAATGGAATGGAATGGAATTCCTCTTCTTCTCCCCTATATATGGTATCTCCACGATTCAGACTATTGTGCAAGGTTCTCTCCCTCTGGATCACTATGCAACTCTCCTTTACTAGCCCCAATATTTCACCTCTTGTACCTCCTTCCTTTGTGCAATACTCCAAACTTGTATTATTCCTCTGGTATACCCTCTTCTTGAATCCTCAACCCCTTCCTTCCTTCTTCATTGCTTCCTTCATTCTCTCATGTTCTCATATTATCCTCTTGTCATCCCCCAGTTCCCCTATGTGCATGAACCCCTTTAGCAGTCTGATTTTATCATCATCACGCAATTTTCACGCAGCATCATATTTATCCACGTACCCAATGATTTCATGAATCTTCCATATGGACCCTTGAAAATTTCCCTTTCTGCAACGTTGTATGATTAGGTAAAATCTATTGCAAATTATGTAATATATCCTCCTAGTAAGCTATCCAACCAAAAAGCAACTGCACGAGTAGTTGAGTTACTGACAGAATTCATTTGTATTACCAACTCAAGAGTCCAATTCCTCGACACTCCATTTCTTTACCTTCCAATATTCTCCACTAATATTTCTATCCACTCAGTTAGAATAATTGGAAACTCTCCAAATAATATTCCATGCAATTCTGTATACACATACATTTGCATCCATTGCTTGTCACTCATCCGATGATTCTTGTTCTCTTGTCAAGAAAAATCTCGTTCCTTCCTTTCCAACCACTATGAGATATATTTCCTAATCTACCTCCAAAATATTCCCTTAATCGTAAATTCCAGGTTCTGACAATAGAACAATTTGTTGGCACTACCCGCGGTTTGTAAGACCCTAGGTTCGAGCTATCTTTAACTAAAAAAAACCACCATACACTGTCCATTTCATAATCACCTTCTTGTGCAAATGAAGTCTGGCCCGATGCATCTACTGGGACTCCAAGAACCAAGTTTCTACAGTAGTGAGGGAATGGGAGGTGACCATCTTGTTCATTCTTCTTTATAATCTATGTGCGTGTGATTATTTCCTTGTTCCTTATTAACTACCTAGTGAATCAAATTCATACTATCATTCTATTCTAGATTACAATATACCTCATTGTTGTAACAATTATGAATATTGCACCACATTTGACCATAAGACAAATCTATTATATTATGCATCCATACATAAGTCATAAGAAAACAAATAAGATGCAGGAAACATAAGATTCAATATAATCTTTTTAGCATTCATTCACTGATTCTTCTCATCAACGGACCATTACATTCAAGAACTCTGGAACCCCACAAAACAAATTCTACAATACTGCTCGATAATAATCATATGGGGGAACCCCAAAATAATAAAAACTCAAGGAACCCCTAACAGTGAATCCCTATTCTCCCAATCCTTTACATATTTATACATAAGAATTAGGGAATAAAACCCTATTACATTGCATTACAACTTCAATTTCATTGTTGTTCAACTGCTTTCTCTTGCTTTTCCATCTCCATGTTTCTTTTTGTTGTTCTTCTATTTTATTTATTCTCATGTTTGTGCATTGTCTTCCTTCTATGCACTGTCCTCCTGGATGCAATTTAGCTACACGCTCCCTAGATTTCCTTCTGCTTCCATGCACTTTTCCTATACTTAGTATTTTTTCCAATACTGTATCCAAAACTGGAAAATTGCCTCCAAAGTTTCATGTCCAACAATTTTACTTAGAGTAGTGCAGTGGAAGCATGGTGTGAATGTTAGAACTTCAAAGGTGAAAGTAATGAAGACCATGTATGATAAAAAGTGTCAGTTGATTTATAAATCAATACCACTAGGTGGATGACGATTTATTTTGAGTCTCTTGCAACACTCAAGAACTCTGAGAGAAATGAAGAGAAATGTTGAGTTAATTCCAAAGGTGTTGAGTGCATTTCCAAGGTGCAATGGGATGAAACGTCAAGGGGACCCAATCATGGAAGTGATTTCCTAAAGGGGCATTAACGAGGAACCATGAAGAAGAATATTATTTTATGCTTGGTATAGAATGAAAAAGAGATTATACCTAAAAATAATCCATCTCAAGAGGAAATTGTTGGAAGATTGGTTGTTGTCATTGATGTCAACCCTAGTCATTTGTTTTGGACCGCAAGATTGATGAAGGTATTTGAACATGAAGGAAAGTGCACATGCAGATACAACACCCATGGATGGATAGTATACATCATGTTGTTTTCGGTGGTAGGTGGTGTTAGCGTTGGAAGTCACTCCTGCATTGCTTGCAGGAGAAGATCCCAACGCCCATCAGTTTTATGTCACGATTTGTTTAATGGGGTGATCAGATGGGTAAAGACTCAAGAAAATATAGCTTTAACTCGGGAAACTGGGCCTAGTATGTAGAAAGAAAGGGAGGTCTTGATCCAACTTCTATCAGTAAATTGATTAAAGGGTGGTAGAAGGAATATTTGTGAGAAGGGCGAGGAAGACTGCCTCGGGAAATAGGCCTTTAGAAGCTTGAGGATGAAAAACTCAGAAGCCAATATCCTCTTGGTCTAGAGCTTCAAGGAGCTGAGGGGTGACTCGACTGAATCCTTCAATTCCAAGTCATTTTAGCGCTGAGAAAATCACAAGAACCGATTAGAAACAATGCAACTATTACAGTGATCCAACCTACATCATCCTATAACAGCCACAACTCGACTGGATCCTCCAATTCTGAGTTGTTCTAACATAGTAAACAAAGAGATGGAAGGGAAGCTGACATCCATAAAGTAAGAAATCTCAAATGCCTTATACATTAACTAGAGCGACCAGTGCTTCATCAAAACTTTACAATTGGGAGCTTTGCTCAACCATCGATACTTACAAAATACCAAAACTGAGCCTATATACTCAGGAAAATTCTCCTAGCAGAGGCGTTCCCAGTCACCCAGGGCTTGGTGTCTTTTCAGTCAAATTCGTACTGAAATCCTTCTTCACGCACCACCTTAACTGTGCATGGCTCCTGTAAGGAGGGTAGCTGAGCCATTAAGTGCCGAGCTAGCATGTGCAGACTTCTCTGTCTCTTCGAAGACTTTGGCATGGCTTCTTTGGAAAAATCGGTACATAGGACCCCTTTGAGCGGACCGCTTGCCAGACCCTCCATACCTCACACTTAATGAATGAAAGGAGGTTTTAACCACCCGTTCATGCCTTCATTTACTCCAAGCGAGACACAGGATTGAGATCGGATCCGATGGCGCCTGGAGGTCGCGATGATCTCCTCTGTAACTGAACTCAGTGCCTTTGGCCCCACTTGCACAACTCTCTTTGTCTCCCAAGTGACCACGGGCTATGACCCTGTGCTTACTCCCAAAGGTGTTTTCAGTGTTCGCGGATATGAAGGGGCTGATCCATGCTTCTTGAAATCGCGATGAGCGAAATGCCAAGATGGCTTAATCTGGCACCATGCGCCCCTCTAAATCTGACGGTCCTGAACGAACTTTGGTGATGGTGTGGGCCCGGGTCCTGGATACTCCCAACACCTCGCGCATCAGGAATGCGACGATGTTGGACCTTGCTTATCATAGCTGCGATGGGCGAAACGCCGAGACGAATTAATTGGGTGCCATGCATCTTTTTCAAATCTGACGGTCCTAAATTCACCCGATGTTGTTGTGGGCCCCAGGCCCTAGAAGTTCTCGTCACTTAGCGCATTGGGGATATGAGGGAGCTGCTTCTTGCGCTTCGAAATCGCGATGGGTGAAAAGGCGGGGAGCCTAATCGCGCACCAGGTGTGCCCTTTAGATGGACGGCTGAGACCGCTCCTTGATATGGTGGGCCCACCTTTGGGCACTTTCGACGCTTCAAGGTTCAGGGTTTCGAGATGTACAGCGACATAAAACCTTCACCCTTTGAACTCGTGATTTCCAAAAATCCAACGCGAATAAATCTCACACCACGCGTCCTTTGGATGGACGGTTGTTGTTCTTCCCTGCATACAATATGGGAGCGGTCTATTTGCGCTAATTTCGGTGCAACTTTGATATCCGTGATTTTCCGCCAACCATTGATCTGCTCATATAGATGGATCCAGACCGTCGACACTATAATTTTGCGCTCTCGCTTGATTTTAAATCCGAACAGGACTTCTTCTGTGCGTTGTGCTTGGGCGCTCCTCGTGCAACCTGCAGACCTGGACATCCCGATGCCGAAGACAAGTAATGTTGCTAACAGGTGGCACTTCATGTGGATCCTCATGGTTGAGGAGAAATGGATTTTTGAAGATGACAAAGTGAATTGAAGAAGGAAGTACAAGTTGGCCCTGAAGATAATTAAAAAAAAGAATTACAAAATAAGAAAGTGTCAGGTCGACCCTAATGTTAAAAGGAAGTGGCATAAAGGGTATAAATACATCTCATTAAACATTCATTTTTCAACACGCACAAGTTTGTTAATGAACAAGGATATATAAGTCAAATTTCAGAGGAAATATGAAGTAAAGAAGGTCGGATTTCAAGGGAGGATGAAGTCTTTTGGCAATGTGTTCTAAGGTATGTTATTTACAGGTCATATTACCATTTTTGCTATAACTTGTTTTCTAGAATGATTCAGATGGTGAAATTGGTATGGTATTAATAAGACATATCTAGGTAGTTGTGGTAAAAATTTCATCTCTTTATTCACTATAATTTTGGAGATACAGTCTGTGGAAGATAGGGGTTTTGACTAGTCATGAAGCTAGTCATAAAAAAAGTGTTATGGGTAAAACAGTCATAACATATTCATAGAGAATCCAAATTAAGTGATACCAATTGCATTGGAAAGAGTATGAAATTTAGTTTCATCTGTAACAATTTCAAAATATGATGTTAAAAATTTAGCGCAGGGCATGTTGTACAAGTTCACTCTCCTGAATAAACCAGAATTGAATAAGGTCTACCATTTTATCTATAACTCCTTTTCTGGGAGGATTCAAGGAGTGAAACTTGGAGGAGTTTCAGAGAATACATTGAGTAATATTATCTACAAGATTAGAGTATTCCAATAATTGAATAATTGCAGAAGTTGAGGAAGTCTCAGGAAGGATTATGAGGTTCTATGTGATGGTTGGTTGATGGTGATAATTTAATGCAAAGTTTTATTATTTCTCATATATTCTTGGGTATAAGGAAGGGGAAAGGCTGGAGAGGTCAACTCTCTCTTGATAAAGGATGATTGTATCTTCCTTTTGGAGGTTTATCCCTCCCTTTATATTTGGAAGTTGTAGCTACCTTTGGAAGTCATTACTTCCCTTGAACAGTAAGTATTGATTATTTCTCATATATTGTGCATGGTGTATTGTGGTGTATTGGTGTAACTCTTATACTATTGTTCATTTCTCATTGATATAATTGAATGGTTTAAGTATAAGTTGAAAAAGTTTTTAAATTATAACTAATATTGATTCACCCCCCTCTTAGTATCAACAAAAATGAGCCATGGGTGAAATTCCAAGGGTTGGAAGTATCATTGGAATCTATGATGGAAAGTAAAACCATTGTCAACTACTTCCAATTAATCTCTATGAAGTTGGAAAATATGACATTGTCTATAATTGCAATCTGCTAGAAATGTACTATGCAAGTCAAGTTGAAACCAAAGGAGTAAGGAAAGGAGAAAATAATGGTGCAATAAACCACAAGATCTGAAGTGCGCAAACAAAGAAAGCTGAATTAGTTGGTTCAGAAAAGTAATTGGATTTTGAAGATTCGAGAAATAGATGAATGCTGAAAATTAATATCAACATAGTATATGGAAGAAAATTAATGTAAAAGTGGCCAAAAGCAGTTGGGATGGAAAAGTGGTCAGAACATAAATAATCATGTGCAGTGATTACAGTGAGAGCACAAAAAGGATGGAAGAATTCAGGGAATTGAGGACAACTAGAACACAACAAAAAGAATTGTGAATGATGGTATCAGTTGCTGCAAGTATTGTCGCAACAATTATGATGTGGATTGCAGAACAACTATACTTAGCACAGAAAATTGGAATGCAAATGCATTTATGAGCATGTT